>JAWPHD010009292.1:0-105348 GCA_037043455.1 Cyrtodaria siliqua
CAACAGGAACATAATTACGGTAGAATTAATCATATAAAAAAAAAATCTGGTTTTCCACTCCAAGATGCCTCAGTCCTTTCACAACTGAATTCAGGATATATCCAATATTATATATGTATGCTGGTAAGTTGAAATAAATAAATGTGTTGGAATAGTATTTTTTCACATTAATGCTTCCAGATTGATTTCTAGTGCAGCGCACGGAAGACCTAAATCAAATTTAGTGAGAACGTCGGGGTGTAGCACTCCCAGAAATCCGATAGATTTTCCTTTCACAACTATATCTGCACATCTGCCTGGGAAATAAGTGGCATCTGAAATGAGAAGTAAAAATCTGGTGTAAAAACTAATGTGTAATTTAATGAGTAGAGAAACACATTATTTTGACATGTCAATTATTGTTTCTACTGGGCTCAGAGTTACAGATGAAGCTTATATGTCTAGAAGAGACTTTATATTTAAAGTATGTTGGTATGTTTAAGAGACTGATTTATAGAAGAAGCTGGTATTTTCAAGAGACTGATTTACAGAAGTTGGTGTATTCAAGAGACTGATTTATAGAAGAAGCTGGTATGTTCAAGAGACTGATTTATAGAAGCTGGTATGTTCAAGACTGATTTATAGAAGAAGCTGGTATGTTCAAGAGACTGATTTATAGAAGCTGGTATGTTCAAGAGACTGATTTATAGAAGAACTTGGTATGTTCAAGAGACTGATTTATAGAAGAAGCTGGTATGTTCAAGAGACTGATTTATAGAAGAAGCTGGTGAATTGAATTGAACTGAATTGGGTTTTGAGGCGCACCAACACGAGAGGTTATATGGCGCCTAGCAGGCATGAACATGCCAGGCTCATCCTCCATGTACATCGAGATAAAATATGGAAAATGGGCCTAGAACCTTCTCACCCTGAACTACAGAGTTGCTGCAAATTCTATCGTAGAAGCTGGTGAATTCAAGAGACTGATTTATAGAAGAAGCTGGTTTGTTCAAGAGACTGATTTATAGAAGAAGCGTGTATATTCACGAGACTGATTTATAGAAGAAGCTGTTATGTTCAAGACTGATTTATAGAAGAGGCTTGTATATTCATGAGACTGATTTATAGAAGAAGCTGGTATATTCAAGAGACTGATTTACAGAAGCTGGTATATTCAAGACAGATTTATAGAAAAAGCTGGTGTATTCAAGAGACTGATATATAGAAGAAACTGGTGTATTCAAGACTGATTTATAGAAGAAGCTGGTATGTTCAAGAGACTGATTTATAGAAGCTGGTATGTTCAAGAGACTGATTTATAGAAGCTGTTATAGTCAAGAGACTGATTTATAGAAGCTGTTATAGTCAAGAGACTGATTTATGGAAGCTGGTATGTTCAAGATACTGATTTATAAAAGCTGTTATAGTCAAGAGACTGATTTATAGAAGCTGTTATGTTCAAGAGACTGACTGATTTATAGAAGCTGTAATAGTCAAGAGACTGATTTATAGAAGAAGCTGGTATGTTCAAGAGACTGAGTTATAGAAGCTGTTTTAGTCGAGACCGATTTATAGAAGCTGGTATGTTCAAGAGACTGATTAATAGAAGCTGTTATAGTCAGGAGACTGATTTATGGATGCTGTTATAGTCAAGAGACTGATTTATAGAAGCTGTTATAGTCAAGACTGATTTATAGAAGCTGTTACATTCAAGAGACTGATTTATAGAACAAGCTGGTGTGTTCAAGACTGATTTATAGATGCTGGTATGATCAAGTCTGATTTATAGAAGAAGCTGGTATATTCATGAGACTGTTTTATAGAAGCTATTGTAGTCAAGAGAGTGATTTGTAGAAGAAGCTGTTATAGTCAAGAGACTGATTTATAGAAGCTGTTATAGCCAAGAGAGTGATTTATAGAAGAAGCTGGTATATTCACGAGACTGTTTTATAGAAGCTGTTGTAGTCAAGAGAGTGATTTGTAGAAGCTGTTATAGTCAAGAGACTGATTTATAGAAGCTGTTATAGCCAAGAGAGTGATTTGTAGAAGAAGCTGTTATAGTCAAGAGACTGATTTATAGAAGATGTTATAGCCAAGAGACTGATTTGTAGAAGAAGCTGTTATAGTCAAGAGACTGATTTATAGAAGACGTTATAGTCAAGAGACTGATTTGTAGAAGAAACTGGTGGATTTATGAGTTAGATTCATAGAAGAAGTTGATTTGTCTAGACTTTCGAGTTTACCATCTGACTTGAGTTGTCAGGCAGTGGCAATATCTGTGTAGACAAAAGAAAAGAGAGATGATAATTATTGACAATTCGCACCTTCTGAAGATTTGATGAAGTAGCCGGTGCCATCTGAGGCTGGCTTGATGTCCAACAACTGCATGATACGGTCCAGTAATCCATGGATTATCTCAAATCCTGATGACTTGTTGTAGTTCACTGCACACACGTGTCGCTCGTTCCTGGCACCAACATCTGCAGTAGTAAGATTATCGTTAAAATAAGGATCAAAGGATCACATACTAACCTTGACTCCGTCCTTGAGGTCTGTTTTTATACAGACTTTTTTATACAGTCACGCTCCCACATCAAAACAACCGAATGTCTACAAATATATTCCTTATATAACAAGAGGTCAATGACCATGAAGCTCTACTGATTGATTTTGATTTCAGGAAGTAGTCGCTACAGACTTGTTTTTTGAAAAATTATTTTTAGCCGTGGCGGCCATCTTGAATTTCCGGCCATCCTGAAATTTTGCTAGGGTCAATTAGACATCAAGAGCAACATTCCTGTGAAGTTTCATGAAAATCCGTCAGGTAGTTTCAGAGGAGTAGTCGCTACAAGTTTTCATTATATAACTCTATGTAAACAAAGATGGCCACTGGCAGCCATGTTTAACGTCGAATCAAAATAATGTTTGACTCTGATAACCATCATGTCATGCTGATCATTTTACAAAAAGTCCCATATCAATATCACTTATAGTTTTCAAGATGTAGTCGCTACAAACTTCTTTTTTAAAAATCTATTTTTAGCTGTGGCGGCCATCTTGAATTTCTGGCCGATCTGAAATTTTGCTAGGATCAATTAGACATTAAGAGCAACATTCCTGTAAAGTGTCATGAAAATCCGCCAAGTAGTTTCATAGGAGTAGTCGCTACAAGTTTTTACTATATAACTATGTAAACAAAGATGGCCGCTGGCAGCAATGTTTAACGTTGAATCAAAACAATTTTTGACAAGGACCAACATCATGTCACGCTGATCATTTTAGAAAAAGTCCCATATCAATATCACTTATAGTTTTCAAGAAGAAGTCGCTACCAACTTGTATTTTGAAAATTTATTTTAAGTCGTGGCGGCCATCTTGAATTTCCGGCCGACCTAAAATTTTGCTAGGATCAATTAGACATCAAAAGCAACATTCCTGTGAAGTTTCATGAAAATCCGTCAAGTAGTTTCAGAGGAGTAGTCGCTACAAGTTTTCATTATATAATTCTATGTAAACAAAGATGGCCGCTGGCAGCCATGTTTAACGTTGAATCAAAACGATTTTTGACAAGGACCAACATCATGTCATGCTGATCATTTTAGAAAAAGTCCCATATCAATATCACTTATAGTTTTCAAGAAGTAGTCGCTACAAACTTGTTTTTTAAAAACCTATTTTTAGATTTGGCGGCCATCTTGGATTTCACATCAACATGAATTTTTGCTAGAATCAACTAGACTTCATGGGCAACATTTCTGTAAAGTTTCATGAAAATCCATTCAGTAGTTTCAGAGGAGTTGTCGCTACAAAAAAAAGTTTACGGACAGACAGACGGACAGATGGACGACGGACGCCACACCACGGCATAAGCTCTGCTGATCTCTGATCAGTAGAGCTAATAAAACCTCTATCGGATTAAACTTTTGCTTTATATAAGAGCATGGAAATATTCTTATTTCAAAACAATTTTGGGCAACAAAAAAAGAAGCAAAATTGCAATTTACCCTTTCACATTAAATCTCTGTGGGAATGAATAATAGGACAAGTTTCATTTGAATCAAAAACGCTGCTGCAGAAGTATTTATTTTTAACTTCCCCATTCTATTAAACTCTGTGTAGAATGTGTGCTGTTATTGATGGTAGCCATCTTTTTTGAGGTTTGTTTGTTGGATGGATAGTGTTTTACGTCATTTTCAGCACATTTAGGCAATATATGATGGTGAATTTATTCGTGGTGGAGGCAGACCACTCCTTTTTTCCTGTGTGTGTGGAGTACTGTATACATTACGTGGTCATACCTTAATTCCATTAAGCGATGGGTAAGCTTCTATTAGCAGGATTTTATAACGGATATTTCGACAATAAATCACGTTTAAAAACATTTCTTTACTGAAAAAATGCTCTAACCTGTTTAAAATTACCTATTAAATGTTTTAATTTTACAATATGCAAACCGTTTAAGCCGAAATTAAGGTTTTATTTCATACCTCAGCCAACACCGTTTTCGCTTCTTGGAGAAGGGGTTGGATGGGATATGAAAGTTAATACTCGGACCACGTAATGCATGTACCTCCGTAAGGATCAACACATTATACAAGTCAAGATCCCTGTGGGATTCGAACCCGCAGCGGTGAGACACATTCTCACTTTAAATACAAGTCTAGCTCCCTGTGGGATTCGAACCCGCAGCGGTGAGACACATTCTCACTTTAAATACAAGCCTAGATCCCTGTTGGATTCGATCCCGCAGCGGTGAGACACATTCTCACTTTAAATACAAGTCAAGCTACCTGTGGGATTCGACCCCGCAGCGGTGAGACACATTCTCACTTTAAATACAAGTCTAGCTCCCTGTGGGATTCGACCCCGCAGCGGTAAGACACATTCTCACTTTAAATACAAGTCAAGCTCCCTGTGGGATTCGACCCCGCAGCGGTGAGACACATTCTCACTTTAAATACAAGTCAAGCTCCCTGTGGGATTCGACCCCGCAGCGGTGAGACACATTCTCACTTTAAATACAAGTCTAGCTCCCTGTGGGTTTCGACCCCGCAGCAGTGAGACACATTCTCACTTTAAATACAAATCAAGCTCCCTGTGAGATTCGAACCCGCAGCGGTGAGACACATTATCACTTTAAATACAAGTCAAGCTTCGTGTGGGATTAGAACCCGCACCTGTGAGAGGCGAGAAGGTTTCAACCGCAGTCTTCACCATCCTGGCCAGGAGTAGAATTCTAACATGAGGTATAATTTCAGGTTCTGATGAACACAGTTAAATAAAGCGTTGGAATTTTCCTATCTGAATTGGCGATACATAATAACAACTATCCGATTGACCCTCAGCAGTGAACTATTGACTGAGTCTCGGTCAATAGTTCACCGCTTCCAGTCAATAGTCATTCCCTTGGATGAACAGTTTTAACCGTTGACAGAAACAGAAGTAGATAGTTAATTTATTAAACTGAATCATAGACAAAAAAGTTTTCCGTTAATTTTTAAAATGTCATTGAGCGCTTATGGTAAATAATTCACACTGATAATATTAAAAGCGCCTGAATGATCTGGAAAATACTATTTACTCGGCAAGAGAACTATTCACCCGAAAGAGAACTATTGACTCGCAAGTCTGGTTTAAACCAGATTGAACACGTTTGAACACGTTTTCAAGTCAGTAGTTCATACTAATGAATTTCATGTGACTGCTTTTCAGCCAATAAAAAATATGTACATAAAATGATATATAATAATTGGTTCTATCTTGTATACAACAGACATGTTGTCATTAATTTTCATGATAATCGATTATTGGTGAGCTGGGCTTAAAACTGGGATGTACGTACAGGAAGGGACGGCCAGCCAAACGCTATATGCCAACTCACTGGCTGGGATGTACGTACAGGAAGGGACGGCCAGCCAAACGCTATATGCCAACTCACTGGCTGGGATGTACGTACAGGAAGGGACGGCCAGCCAAACGCTATATGCCAACTCACTGGCTGGGATGTACGTACAGGAAGGGACGGCCAGCCAAACGCTATATGCCAACTTCACTGGCATCACAATTAACATCTTTTTACACACAGAATATTTAGCGCAAGTTGTACCTGTATTATTGTCCTTGAAGATAACATCTGATACTTCAAACAGCTTCAGAGGAAGTGGCATGTTTTTGTTGTGGTAGATTGTCTTCAAAATCCCTGGCAAAAGTGTTGTTCTTGCAACCTGAAAGTCATTAATATAAATCGAAACCGAATATGACTGCCTCGAACCAACCAACTTCGCACTTCATTGCAAACATTAATTGTACACCAAAAACTTTAGCAAGACAGAAATGTGGCAATGTAAGAAAAAACTATTTTGAATGTAATTAACCAAAGATCTACCTAGACAATTAACATGGCGCCATACTTAGATTTCTTGCATACCGGACAAGGATATCCGTCATTTTTCCGGGGCCAGATATCATATTTCCATCTCACCCTAGGGTCGAGATAAAATGCACGCGCGTCAACATGTTGACCGGTATGCAGAAAAACATGCAAAACATTAGTAGCTGGCGGCGTCAACATACAACATGTCTCTGATATGCAAGAAAAAGAATCTATCATGGGTATGCGGTTCAGATAGGGAATTCCAACCCTCGGTATAAGTGTTTTAGCCTCGGTTCAGATAAACACACTTATACCTCGGGTTGGAATTCCCTATCTTCACCGGATACCCATGAAAGATTCTTATAATCTCTGCACTAACGATACATATGAGCTTGATAAAGCCTTCAGGCACAGTAGAGATAAACACTATACCTGAAATTCCAAGGTTTTAGGGTTGCCTATATGAACAGCGTTGGCAATTTTTATGTCCTTCCGTAATTTCTCTCCAACATCATCTCTTGAACACTGAAATAAAACAGAAGATATGACCTCTGACACATCAAGACTTGCAAAGCATAGTTTGAATAATGACATATTTTTAATTAAATTGAATGTTGCTTTAATAACAGCTCATCAACACATTATAGGTTGTTCTGAGTCCAGAGAAAGGGGAAGACTACTCAGAATCCGGGGTCCAGAGAAAGGGGAAGACTACTCAGAATCCGGGGTCCAGAGAAAGGGGAAGACTACTCAGAATCCGGGAACCATCTTACTAATGAAAAGATTCCTATGGTTCTTTAATGTGCTTGGAAAACACACTTCAATAACAGGGACCATCTGGTTTTATAATACATCCGCATCTGACGGACGAGGTTTAGGAATATATTTTTTTCTCCCAAGAACACACTGACAAAATTTAGCGGTGCCGGTGGGACTTGTATTTGGGTCAAACAAAGGGCCATAATTGTGTAATAATTTAGGCAATCAACAATGTGTGATGAAGAGGAACATAAGGATGGTAAATTCCTCCTTACTGTATACGGATTTTATTTGGCGGATGCAAAATTTGGGGGTTTATGAAAATGGATATGTTGGTGGTGATTATATTTGGTGGATCAATGTGATTTTCGCCAAACTAAAAAACTTTTAGCTTCTTTTTGTTTCGTTCGTTTTTACCTTCAAGATTTTTTATTTAACTTTAAAATGGCGAATTTTGAAATAAGGGAAATAACTAATAAAACTATTCTTTGAATTGTAGTAGGACTCAAAGTGGTCATAAAATAACTGTGGTACTCACTAATTAGTAAACACACTTTATAGTTGATACCGTTAGATCCCGATAGTTAAACGGTCATTATATAGAGAGAGCAGAGAAATGCTGTTTATGATGGAGAACGATTTTAACTTTTCCTACATTGACAATTTGAATAAAAGTCAAACTAAACATGCTTGATAATTGCTATAAATAAATTTGCAAAAGACACTGAAGGTGTGAATAATTATCATAGTGACGAATTGGTTATAGTGTGTTTAGTCAATATAATACAAAACAATGAGTGTAAAAACGCATTTATACATTATTTTATATAGTCAAACTTATATTATGAAGAGAACAAAACACGGGTTTAAAAAAAGATATAACTATATTTATTCACTGTTCAAAGCAATTGCCGATGATAGGATTAGAAGGGAAGGGCATTAACTAATGTTGTAAGAACTTGTAGCCCAACCCTTTTGCGATTATATATTGGCAATAAAATATGTTTAAATTATAGGATTAGATGATAAACAGCAAATCTCTGCTCGTATCTGTATTAATTAGTTCTCTCCATTGTTTGTAAATTAGCCATGTATATGAAAATTGAAACCATGGCAATTCATTTCTGTTGGTTGTTTATGATCTTATTAAGCTTCACATGTGGTTGGAGTAATATTGGCGTTGGATTTATTTTGGCTATATTGGTCGGAAGCGCCAAAATAAATCCACCGCCAGTATTAATATGTATACAGTAATAGGTATCACTGAGTGCAATGCTTATATCCCTCAAATAAATGATAGTAATGTATGAGAACTGGTTTAACTGAATTAGACGTTAACATCCGATGTATCATACCAGGTATCACTACACACTTAGCTGGTAGGATAATTCTTGCACCATAAAAAGTAATAGTGAGTTCTTCGGTTTTAAATATTTTTAATAACTGATGATATGTTTATTGTTGCTGCAGGTGAGAAGAAACATCTGAACTTGGATGTGCAGCTATTAGACGACATTGCCACCAAAATATGACAGTTGTATGGGTGTTGAAGAAGACTAGGAATTCTGGTCAAACTCTGGAGTTAAAGTCCAAAATAGCACAATGGATGCCACCACTCAAATTAAAACAAGAGGCCCAAGAGGGCCTATGGACGCTCTACTGGCTCAAGATAAAGTTTATGTATAAGGGGCCATAAGTCTTTCAAAAATCATTCAACCAGAACATGGCAATGACAGGTGCCACTAGGCTTAGTATTGAACATTCTTGCCAAGATTCGCTGAAATTTGGCAAAGAGTTCAGAAGAGACTAATCTGGACAAAATTTGTGTATTAAAACTTTTAAAGGGCTATAATTCCGCCAAAATCATTCAACCCAAATATGGCGATGATATGCACAACTAGGCTTGATACTGATTATCTTGTCAAGTTTCGTCTATATCCAGCCAGGGGTTCAGGAGAACTAGCCCGGGAAAAAACTGTGGTATCAAAATCCTTTAAAGGGCCTTAACTCTGCCAAATATCTGTAAACCAGAACGTGACGATGACATGCCCAACTAGGCTTGGTGCTGATCATCCCTGCAAAGTTTCATTGAAATCTGGCGATGGGTTCAGGAGAAGTAGATCAGACAAAGTTTGTGTATTAAAATCTTTAAAGGGCCATAATTCTGCCAAAAAAATCATTCAGCCGGAATATGGCAATGATTTGCAAAACTAGACATGGAAATGATCATCCCTAAAAAGCTTCGTTTAAATCCAGCCAGGAGTTCAGGAGAATTAGTCAGAACAAAGTTTGTGTATTAAAACCTTTAACTCCGCCAAAATCATTCAACTGGAACATGGTGACTATGTACAACTACGCTTGGTACTGATCATCCCTGCAAGTTTCAATGAAATCCGGCCAAATGAAGGCCCTTTCGTCTTAATGAGGCCAAGATATAGCATATTTCCGAAAATCAAGGGCCATGACTCCGATGTAAATGGTCCAAACTGGATGGTTTTCGAATTTGTCCAAGCTTTCATTGATATTAACAATCTGGTAAAGTTTCTTAAAGATCGCATGGAAAATGAATGCCCTATCAACTTAACGAGGCAAAATATAGCATTTTTAACTAAATCAAGGGCCACAACTGATCTGTTACTGGTCCGATCTGGCTGGTTTTCGAAACTGTCTGAGCTGTCATTGATATAAACAATCAGTTAAATTTTGTAAATATCATATGAAAGATGAAGGCCCTATCGAATTAACGAGGCGAAATATATCATTTTTAACTAAATCATGGGCCATAACTCCGCTGTTACTAGTCCGATCTGGCTGGTCTTCAAAATTGTTCGACCTTTCATCTATATAAACAATCTGGTAAAGTTTGGTAAATATCGAATGAAAGATAAAGGCCCTATCGTCTTAACGAGTCAGAATATAGCATTTTTAACTAAATCAAGGGCCATAACTCCACTGTTAATTGTCCGATCTAGCTGGTTTTCAAACATGTCCGAGCTTTCATTTATATAAACAATCTGGTAAAGTTTGGTAAAGATTGGATCAAAGTCAAAGGCCCTATCGTCTTAATGAGGCAAAATATAGCATTTTTAACTAAATCAAAGGCCACATTCTGCTGTTACTGGTCCGATCTGGCTGGTTTACAAACGTGTCTGAGATTTCATTGATAGTAACAATCTGGTAAAGTTTGGTAAAGATCGGATGAAAAATAAAGGCCCTATCATCTTAACGAGTCAAAATATAGCATTTTTAACTAAATCAAGGGCCATAACTCCGCTGTTAATTGTCCGATCTAGCTGGTTTTCAAACATGTCCGAGCTTTCATTTATATAAACAATCTGGTAAAGTTTGGTAAAGATTGGATCAAAGTCGAAGGCCCTATCGTCTTAATGAGGCAAAATATAGCATTTTTAACTAAATCAAGGGCAATAACTCCGCTAATGGTCTGATCTAGCTGGTTTTCGAACTTGTCCAAGCTTTTATTAATATTAACAATCTGTGCAAGTTTGGTAACGATCAAATAATAAATGAAGGTGTTAGAGCATTCATAAGGCAGAAAACAGAAATTTTCAAAAAAAACAAGGGCCATAACTACGGCGTTACTGATCTGATTCAGCTGGTTTTCGAACTTGTCCGAGCATTTATTGATATTAACAATCTGTGCAAGTTTGGTAAAGATCAAATAATAAATGAAGGTGCTAGAGTGTTCACAAGGCTTAATATGGCATTTTTCAGCAAAACAAGGGCCATAACTCCGGTGAAATTTATCCGATCCGACTGGTTTTCGAACTTGTGCGAGCTTTCATTGATATAAAGACACTGGCAAAGTTTCGTAAAGATTCGATTAATAATGAAGGCCCTAGAGTGTTCACAAGGCAAAAGTTAACAGACGGACAGACTACGGACGACGGACGACGGACGGACGGACGACGGACAACTCACCATCCCATAAGCTCTGCTGGCCTTCGGCCAGTAGAGCTAACAACCAAAAAAAAACCTGGTCAACATATCAGATTTTGTACAGTTTAGTGTGGGCAAATGACTGTGTGTCATTTTATACTTTTAAATTCTAATCTTCCTGTTCGAAATGGCCCAGTAAACTTCATTCATATAGGCCAACATAGTACAAATACACTGTGGTGTGAGACCTTACCAAGGCAAATGTCAGAACTTCTGTAAATCCTGAAGCAGCTATCTCCAGTCTCATCTGATCCGACAGCTTGTTAAGGGAAAACTGAAATATGCAAAATAAATATTAAAGGGGCACACGGCAATTTTGAAATGTTTATCAAGCAATGAAATTAGCGTCTCAGTTCATTTATCCAGTATTCTTTTGACTTTAAACCTGCTTGCACATAAATAAATTTTGGAGTTTTCATTTTTTTCACCTTATTCTACCTTAAGTTGCAGTTAGTTTTAAAAAATATCAGTTAAGTTTTCAAAAAAATCAAGTTTGCCGTGTGTCCCTTTAACACTGAGAATCCATGACTGAAATATTCTAATATAGAGCTTATTATATGTTCTGTTCAGCACAATTATTGTTGCCTTTAATAGATGTATTTTCATTATTTTTGGGAAATTATATTATCCAAATGACAGAGAACACAAATAGCAATATTCTAAAAGTGCTTAATTGTGAACAAAGATGTTTGCTGAAAGTCATAAATATCTTGCAGATATATACAGTATGTCATTTCCCTGATATGCTGCAAAAGTTTCAGCAGAAAATATCATTAAGACTAGAATGGTGTTCTATGACCAGTTTTATCACCATATGTCAGTATTTTGCGTTAAGACCCTGGTAAGGTTGCAGGTTCAAGTTTTGTGGAAAGGAGCATAACCCGGTCAAAATGAAGATCAGACTTATTGGACATGTGTAATAACATTTCTTTGGGTTAGATGAAAATGTGTGTGAAGTTTCATGAACATAGGTCTAAGACTTTTCAAGTTATGTCAGTAATGAGCTCGCTTAGGTTGCAGGTTGAAGTTTTATGAAAAAGGGCATAACTCTGCCAAAATGAAAGTCGGAGTTATCGGACATGTTTAATGGCATTCCTTGGGGTAAGATGAAGTTGTGTGTGGTTTCATGAACATAGGTCAAATACTTTTCAAGTTATGGCCAAGGTTAGGTTGCAGGTTAAAGTGTGACGGACGGACGGACAAAGTGATCCCTAAGTGTCTGCCATGCTATGCAGGCGACACAACAAATAGGTTTTAGGGTACAGTCTACATTAACTTGCTGTACTTACCTGGTGGGCTATTGTGTTGACCTTAGGTACAGTCCATGTCAAATTGTTGAAGCCATATGCTATAGCCACATCTTCTAGTATATCACAAGCATGAAGTACATGTAGCTATAGTTAAGGACATAATTTGCTTTATAGAGACGATTTTACTTCATATACTAGCATGGATGAAAACTATTGCATCAACTCATATATTATCAGTCAGGCGTGTATTTTGATTATTTACTAAGTAACTTATTTTAATAGTGTTTTACAGTTTTGGGTGTTTTGTGTCTTCAAAATAACTGCAAGAAATTATTTCCATCCAGAGATGCATCCAGGTTTTGCTGAAATGGGGCCACATTCCGCCTAACTTTTCAAAATTTGGTGGAACCAATTGCCAAACATGGGGCTGGAGAATATCATTGGGGTTTAAATCACTTAAGATACGACACTTAATTAAGGATTGAATTTGATATACACACTATCACTCTCAATTCCTTTTCATTTGTGTTTCATAGCTACTTTGAATATATTTGCATTAACAGCAACACAATAGATCAGAAAGGATATCTGCTCGTGTTGGTGGTACTTCTACTTTCAGATTTTTGCCACCATCTACGACGTCGGAATGTAGACACATCTTGGTCAAAAGTCGGGCCATATCTTCAGCACTGAGACTGTAATGTACAAAAGTTATTATAAATAATATTGTAATCTTTAACAACCTTTCTCCGATAATTCTCACACCTCGTAATAATAAGAATTACGGCTCATCAACACAATGTTTCGTTTATTCTGAGCCTCCCCAGAACCAGGGAAAGGACACATACATGTATATAGGAATTAGGGACCCTGCCACCCAGAGACAGGGGAAGGACACATACAGTAGGGACCCTGCCACCCAGAGAAAGGGGAAGGACACATACATGTATATAGGAATAAAGGACCCTGCCACCCAGTGACCTTGCCCTACTCTTACAATCAAATAGATTCCTATGGTCCTGATCCGACATCACTCCAGTAGTCCCTTACGGTAGCAAAATGGTCCTGATCCAACACCACGGAGACCACAACACGGTCCTGATCTGACTTCACGGTGACCACAGACCGGTCCTGATCCAACACCAAGGAGACCACAACATGGTCCTGATCTGACACCATGGACATCACTCCAGTTGTCCCTTACGGTAGCAGAACGGTCCTGATCCAACACCATGGAGACCACAGAATGGTCCTGATCCATCCAACACCACGGAGAGCACAACACCATCCTGATCTGACACAACGGACATCACTCCAGTAGTCCAACTCCACGGAAACCAATGAATGAATGAATGAATGGTGTTTTACGGCATGTCGACACATAAATAGGTCATATTGTGCGCAAAAACTGATGAAAGATGAAGAAATGAAGTAGTAATTAAAAATTAATGTAAATATATAAAGATAAAACTATTTACAAATAAGGGATAACATGGTAGTAATATAAATTATATATGTAAATCAAAAGATGCCTGTTAACAGGTATATAAATAAGTATATATATATATAAAAGGACATACTGATTTATATAGTCAGATTTCTTTCAGGAAATCTAAAACAAGACTAAAACCTATAGTATCAAATAACTCTTCCATAGTATTAACATTGTAATACCTTTGACGCATTGGATCAATGTCTACACATTCCAGCAAGATGTGTTTGAGCGTTAACGGTGCAAAGCAGGGTATACATTCTGGTGATTGCTCACCTTGTAATGAATATGAATGAGTATAACGTGTATGCCCTATCCTGCACCGGGCTAGTACAACTTCTTCTAGACAAATGGGTCTACTAGTAGAACGCAATTCTTCGAGTAATGGTTTAATTGAATGGAGTTTATTGCTGACAAATCTCAAGCGGCTTGCCAAGAGTTACGAATATATGTGTTAATACGACTTTTAAAATCAGTATAAGGTTATTTGGCATTAGATATATGTAAACTTATGTATCAGCTCTATCATTACCACATATTCCTATATGACTTGGAAGCCAGCAGTTCAGTTGCCTTAACTTCAGCTGAAAAGATAGAGGCCTTGTCAGGCAGGTGGCTCTTTAGAGTCACAACACGGTCCTGATCTGACATCACTCCAGTAGCCCCTTAAAGCAGCAGAACGGTCCTGATCTAACACCACACAGACCACAACACGGTCCTGATCTGAAATCACGGAGACCACAGAACTGTCCTGATCTGACATCACTCCAGTAGCCCCTTATGGTAGCAGAATGGTCCTGATCCAACACCACACAGACCACAACACGGTCCTGATCTGAAATCACGGAGACCACAGAACTGTCCTGATCTGACATCACTCCAGTAGCCCCTTATGGTAGCAGAATGGTCCTGATCCAACACCACAAAGACCACAACACGGTCCTGATTTGACATCACGGAGACCACAGAACGGTCCTGATCCAACACCATGGAGACCACAAGATGGTCCTGATCTGACACCATGAAGACCACAGAATGGTCCTGATCTGACACCACAAAGACCACAACACGGTCCTGATCTGACACCATGAACATCACTCCAGTGGTCACTAACAGTAGCAGAACGGTCCTGATCCAACACCACAAAGACCACAACACGGTCTTGATCTGACATCACAGAGACCACAGAACGGTCCTGATCCAACACCACGGAGATCACAACATGGTCCTGATCTGACACCACGGACATCACTCTAGTAGACCCTTATGGTAACAGAATGGTCCTGATCCAACACCACGGAGATCACATGATGAGACTTATACCAGCATCCAAGGGAAAGCTTAAATGAATGCCATTATTACTACAATCATAGAATAGCTCAACTGTTCATGGCACAACATGACCGAAATTGTTTTTCCATCACTTAATATTAATTTGATTCATTGTACTTTCGTTATTTCATAGCAAACACAACATTTGTTGATTCAGACAAAATCACCTACTTGAGTCCCACCTTGCTGTTGATGTCTGCTACACTTACAGTCTCATGGCGGTATGGTAACTCCTGTAGACAATATAAACAAATAAGATAAATATACTGACATGAGCTTGAATGTATATCATCACCAATTACGCTATGTCTCCAAATAAAAGCACCCTCCACCTTCTTCTTTTTTTAGAAATCTTACCTTCAAAGAAAATCCAAAATTCAATAAATTAACAGTGTGTTAAGAGTCCCTTTGAATAAAACTAATAAACACCTTAACTGTGATAGATCTAGCTGTAACTTAAATAATCAAAAAGGTTATAACCAATGGGGTGTATATATATGAATTAATAATTAACATGAAACAACTGTGCGCTTAACATATCGTGTCTCCCTCACTTCTCCATATTATCTGTCACTTCTCTCTATTTTCTTTGGAGAGAGTCACTTCTCTCTAAAATCCAGGCCTATTTGAACCCTGACTAGTGTTATGGCAATGTCGACATTAAAGTACCTTTGCCCTTCGAGGCTTTCCATCAATAAGGTGTTTAATCAAGAGCACTATTTGTATAAAATGTCAAGGTAGTTAAAATAAATGTGTTGTTAGATCAAGAAACAAGAATTTATTATAGCCTTTAAGCACCATATGAATTAATATCAATGAATTATGCACCAAAAACTAACCAAGTCACCGAGTTTTAACGTCCAAACTGTTTCATTAACAATAATTAAATAGAGCCTTTTATGGAGCCTAGTTTATAGCATACGTACACTGAATATGCAACTGATCATGAAACACATTATAGTTTACTTCGTATTTAGATTGGCACGGGTGACCCATTACTCCTCCAGATCGCCCTCCAATCCCTTTAAATCTGTTTTACATATTGTTCTCTATATGACCATAATATAGTGCACTCACAGGATAAATGACAGAAGAGCCATCTGGTAGGACAACCTCAGCTTGTTCAACCCTGCAAAGATACAATATTGTATTTACTTGTATGAATTTCCATTTGATACTGTATATGGTTGTATATTTCTTTTAAGTGATACATCTTTACAAACTGTATATATACTGTATATATAATTATATACTGTATATATAATTATACAATATAGATTTTAAGAAAGAAAAAAATGAAATTTTTGTTATTTGCTAATAAGTAACATTACTGTTCCCTTAAAACAAGTACACCAACCATTGGGACTAATTTGTTTAAAAAACAACAACTATGAAATGACAAAAAATGAAATGGTTCAAAGATAGACGGAAGTCATGGAACATTAAACAGTGTCCTATAACACAGCACAATAATGAATAATTATGAATTACAACAAGTCTGATCAGTCATAAAGGAATCCCCAAGTTATAAATAGCAGTCACACTGATCACCTTGTCGATATCTACGCTTGCCTTGCAATACATTGCGATTTTTTTAAATGACACGTTGAAAACAGTTAACGCTGGCGAGTGACCATAGTTCGAAAATTCCTTCTTCGCGTCTTATTTTATATGTTCAATGTAAATTTTTTTTTTTTTTTTTTGCTCATTTAGTTTATTTTTATCAATTTTATACAGAATAAAAAATTCAAAACAAGAGGTCTGAAGCTCTACTGATTGATTTTGATTTCAGGAAGTAGTCGCTACAAACTTGTTTTTTGAAAATCTATTTTTAGCCGTGGTGGCCATCTTGAATTTCCGGCCAACCTGAAATTTTGCTAGGATCAATTAGACATCAAGAGCAACATTCCTGTGAAGTTTCATGAAAATCCGTCAAGTAGTTTCAGAGGAGTAAACGCTACAAGTTTTCATTATATAACTCTATGTAAACAAAGATGGCCGCTGGCAGCCATGTTTAACGTTAAATCAAAACGATTTTCGACAAGGACCAACATCATGTCATGCTGATCAGTTGAGAAAAAGTCCCATAGCAATATCCCTTAGAGTTTTCAAGAAGTAGTCGCTACAAACTTGTTTTTTAAAGACCTATTTTTAGATTTGGTGGCCATCTTGGATTTCACTTCTAAATGAATTTTTGCTAGGATCAACTAGACTTCATGGGCAACATTTCTGTAAAGTTTCATGAAAATCCATTAAGTAGTTTCAGAGGAGTAGTCGCTACAGACAGACAGACGGACGGACGACGGACACCGCACCACGGCATAAGCTCTGCTGATCTCTGATCAGTAGAGCTAAAAATACCAATCCTGATGTGCTTCCTTTAAAAACAAATTTAGTTTCACTTTTAGGTGCCACCGAGTTCCGTCGGTGTGTTCCTGGGCAACACACTTATCCTTAGCCTCGATTGTCGGATGGGGACGTAAACCGGGCTGTCCCGTGTATCGGTCGATCCTCCGAGCGTGTTAAAAAAACATAGGAATCTATTCAATAATAAGAGAAGGGCACGGTTCCCGGATTCCTATGTATCCTTCCCCTCTCCCTGGGGTGGCTCTAAATAACCTATACTGTGTTGATGAGCCTTTAGACAACATTCATTCGTACACTTTTAGGACTTTTTAACATGTATTTTATATACTTTATTAATAAAGCACATGTTTTTATGTGGAATTCAAATTTAATATTAAGAACAAATTTTCCATAAATTTTCTGAAAAGAAATCAGTCACCCTCATGAACATACTAGACCTTTTTGTTCTGATGGAGACTTATTGACTGAAGTGTCTGCCTACAACAAATTGTGTCAAAAAGAGGAAAAATAAATGTTGTACAAAAGTACAAGTTTTCCAACTTACACAAATGGTTCCTCACAATACTCAGCAAACATGGTAATCATTATGTCCAGTACTACTTTGGCCTTTGTCAGGTCCGTTGCTGTGCACTCTATAAACACGTTCTTTGTATCCAAGGTAATCTTTGTATGCTCACCTAGGCAACGGGAAAAATGAGGTTAAAACAAAACTAGAACTATCACTGAAGGTGATGAATAACCCCACTTTAGGTCTTCAGTTGTTAGAAGTATATGAAGTTTGGGAACAACCCAATAAAAACTCTGTTTGAAAAATGCAAGTAATAAAAGTGTTATGCGACGTGACAAAGATGTGTTCCGGGAGCGACAAAAATGTGTTACGGGACACGATGCGACGTGACGGACAACTTGATTCCTATATAGCCCCCTCTTCACTTTGTGAAAGCTGGAGTATAATTAAATCCGATAATGTTTTTCTGAACTTCGATGCTGTAAATTATAAACAATGTCCTTGATAATTGATAAAAGCATTAGAGCTATTTCCATTAAAACATACATGGGACCCCAGGAAGGCACTTTTGAAATTGACCACCCACCCATAGATGCAAAATTGAGTTTGCAAGACCCACCTATAGAATTTAATTTGGCCAAAATACACGCACCCATAAATTTATTTATTTATATTAACTATATATATATTTACATATGAACTACATACATATGCTTGAAGAACGTAAGTGGTTCTAGCCCCAGTCAGCAAACTGGGAAATGACCTAGTCCGGCTGATTTTGGGAAAAAGAAGTAGGGGATTGTCAAAATTGGGGAAAAAAGAGCATGATTTTCTTAAGGGAATGTTTTTAAAGAGAAAACGTTTATTAAAATGTATGTTTTAGGTATAATATCAATCAGGTATTGAATTTAGCAATGATTTTAAAGCCCCCGTCACACTCTGACGTGACAGCATGAAGATCCCACTGCGTCCAAAAAATAGAGATGAACGCAACAGGAACTTGATCTTTTCTGAAAAATGTGCATTTATCAATTTCATGCTACGTCCTAGACAGGTCCCTGCGATGTCCTCGCTGCGTTGCACAAGTTCCCACTGATTTCCTTTTACGTACCTGACCAAGCGCCCACTAGGTTGTCCGTGTTTGCTCACGGTCCCTGCTACGTCCAATGAGATCGAGCTAAGATCTTGCTACGTTGTCGCTGCATCAAAGGGGATTCCCTCAGGTTTGTATAAATACTGCGCCACTCAGTGAGAACTCCATCCATTTTTCCCGTCCGCGCTACGCTTGTAGTACGGCAATGGAGTCACTACGAGGTGTTGGTTACGTCTATAACGGGTCAATGCCATCGTTACCAAGTCCTTGCTGTGTTGTCAGAACGTGGAGCAGCTATGCTCATTTTGAACATGTCCAAAGCAGAGTTTCCAAGACCATGGAGACCATGCTAGGTCCTTAAAGGTTTTTGCTGGGTTCCTTGCACGTTGTTGGATTTCTTACTGCATCCAAACAATTTTTTCAGCACGCAGTGGGAACTTGAAGCTACTATGTCAGAGTGTGACGGTGGTTTTACATACAACAAACAAACAATGGAAAGTAACTTCCTAAAAAATCTTTGTTTTTACCCAGGATTGGGAAAATAAGGATTTTTTAGCAATACTTAAATAGGTTAAAAAAACAACTGATAAGGTTCTATTTTCCTTTTATTTATCCATTGCATCATATAAGAAAAACAATATTATTTTCTTGTACAGTTTTATGATCGCGCCGCGAATCACGATTAAAACCGAACCGGGTCAAGCAAATTAAACCATCCAAAACAGGAGTGCGTTCCCAGTGTTATTTAGCAGATTGCATTTGTAAATAAGCATTCATCGTTAAGCGTTTTGTATGATACAGACTTGCTAAAATAAAAAAATGTTATACAGCAATTCATCGAAAAATAAGAATATGAAAAGGAAATCACCGTTCAAACTATTAATATTCGAGTGATCTTTCTTCTTCTGTTCAACGTGACAAATTTGTGTGACCACTCAATGTCAATGTGAAAGCTGTAATGCGATTGGTTTGAATCATGCAATCAACCAATGAAATGCGCGCTTTCAAATTGATGAACTTAATCAACGGAGAGAATTTTTGGATTTTCAACAAATACGTTGAAACACAATAAAACACAACTTCTGGTTCGATTTTAGTTTGAAAAGTCTGATTGTCCCGAGATTGTCTGGGCTGCGTTCGCGGCCATTTTTACGTTGATGTCTGAAAATATCACGATCCTAAAAATTACACCCATGCATAGATGCAAAATTCTTTTTAAACCACCCAGGCATAAAACCACATTTCGGAAAATAGGGTTCACCCACAGATATTTATTAAATTGCCGTCCTGGGGTCCCAGGTATGTTTTAATGGAATAGCCCTTAGCTATTGTGGACTCCATCTTTAAATGACGGTTTATACCAAATTGAATATCTATGATATGTATTGGGCATTGAGAGAAAAAATGCCAAACAATATTTTTTAATGAACTTTTAGTTCTATTTATTAAATTAAAATAACAAAACATAGTTTAATAGAGATTTGTAATTGTTAAACAGACTGACTTAACAACAGCTGAAGTTTGGTTAGACCAGCGTGGGTTCGCTCCCTGGCGGAGGCATGTCTGATGAAAAACGTCCTCTTTCATCTCATCTTCCTCTGAGGTTCCTGTCTCAATATAACCTAATATGATGTGTGCCCATCTTCCTCTGAGGTTCCTGTCTCAATATAACCTAATATGATGTGTGCCCATCTTCCTCTGAGGTTCCTGTCTCAATATAACCTAATATGATGTGTGCCCATCTTCCTCTGAGGTTCCTGTCTCAATATAACCTAATATGATGTGTGCCCATCTTCCTCTGAGGTTCCTGTCTCAATATAACCTAATATGATGTGTGCCCATCTTCCTCTGAGGTTCCTGTCTCAATATAACCTAATATGATGTGTGCCCATCTTCCTCTGAGGTTCCTGTCTCAATATAACCTAATATGATGTGTGCCCATCTTCCTCTGAGGTTCCTGTCTCAATATAACCTAATATGATGTGTGCCCATCTTCCTCTGAGGTTCCTGTCTCAATATAACCTAATATGATGTGTGCCCATCTTCCTCTGAGGTTCCTGTCTCAATATAACCTAATATGATGTGTGCCCATCTTCCTCTGAGGTTCCTGTCTCAATATAACCTAATATGATGTGTGCCCATCTTCCTCTGAGGTTCCTGTCTCAATATAACCTAATATGATGTGTGCCCATCTTCCTCTGAGGTTCCTGTCTCAATATAACCTAATATGATGTGTGCCCATCTTCCTCTGAGGTTCCTGTCTCAATATAACCTAATATGATGTGTGCCCATCTTCCTCTGAGGTTCCTGTCTCAATATAACCTAATATGATGTGTGCCCATCTTCCTCTGAGGTTCCTGTCTCAATATAACCTAATATGATGTGTGCCCATCTTCCTCTGAGGTTCCTGTCTCAATATAACCTAATATGATGTGTGCCCATCTTCCTCTGAGGTTCCTGTCTCAATATAACCTAATATGATGTGTGCCCATCTTCCTCTGAGGTTCCTGTCTCAATATAACCTAATATGATGTGTGCCCATCTTCCTCTGAGGTTCCTGTCTCAATATAACCTAATATGATGTGTGCCCATCTTCCTCTGAGGTTCCTGTCTCAATATAACCTAATATGATGTGTGCCCATCTTCCTCTGAGGTTCCTGTCTCAATATAACCTAATATGATGTGTGCCCATCTTCCTCTGAGGTTCCTGTCTCAATATAACCTAATATGATGTGTGCCCATCTTCCTCTGAGGTTCCTGTCTCAATATAACCTAATATGATGTGTGCCCATCTTCCTCTGAGGTTCCTGTCTCAATATAACCTAATATGATGTGTGCCCATCTTCCTCTGAGGTTCCTGTCTCAATATAACCTAATATGATGTGTGCCCATCTTCCTCTGAGGTTCCTGTCTCAATATAACCTAATATGATGTGTGCCCATCTTCCTCTGAGGTTCCTGTCTCAATATAACCTAATATGATGTGTGCCCATCTTCCTCTGAGGTTCCTGTCTCAATATAACCTAATATGATGTGTGCCCATCTTCCTCTGAGGTTCCTGTCTCAATATAACCTAATATGATGTGTGCCCATCTTCCTCTGAGGTTCCTGTCTCAATATAACCTAATATGATGTGTGCCCATCTTCCTCTGAGGTTCCTGTCTCAATATAACCTAATATGATGTGTGCCCATCTTCCTCTGAGGTTCCTGTCTCAATATAACCTAATATGATGTGTGCCCATCTTCCTCTGAGGTTCCTGTCTCAATATAACCTAATATGATGTGTGCCCATCTTCCTCTGAGGTTCCTGTCTCAATATAACCTAATATGATGTGTGCCCATCTTCCTCTGAGGTTCCTGTCTCAATATAACCTAATATGATGTGTGCCCATTTCAATCAATTCCAACTCATGTAAACTGACTCAATGTCAAAAACTGTACATACGTAGAACAGAGACAAGAAAGAACATTTATGTAGAAGCTTATAAAATCTGCACTATTTCAAAACTGCATTATTTCAAACCTGCACCATTACAAAAGGAAACATTTACCATTAATGATGGGTGGCATAGACAAGACGACCCCATTACTGTCATAGATAACAGGATATACAGGCTTGTCCTGGATGATGTGCAAGTATGGCTTCAGGTGACTGTCTCCCTGCAGAGAAACAATACCATGATGCAGAGATATAATGATGGCATGATGCAGAGATATAATGGCATGATGCAGAGATACAGTGGCATGATGCAGAGATACAATGACACGATGCAAAGATATAATGGTGTCATGCAGAGAAATAATGGCATGATGCAGATATAATGGCTTGATGCACAGACATAATGACATGATGCAAACATAATGGCATGATGCAGAGATACAATGGCATGATGCAAAGAAATAATGGCATGATGCAGAGACATAATGGCATGATGCAAAGAAAAAAAGGCATAATGCAGAGAAAGAATGGCATGATGAAGTGAAATAATGGCATGATGCAGAGAAATAATGGCATGATGCAAAGATATAATGGCATGATGTAGAGATATAATGGCATGATGCAGAGACATAATGGCATGATGCAGAGAAATAATGGCATGATGCAAAGATATAACGCCATGATGCAGATAAATAATGGCATGATGCAAAGATATATGGCTCCAAGGTCAAGGTCACACTTAGAGGTCAAAGGTCAAAACCACTTTGGGGGCATTTGTCACTTACAGTGACATTTCTTGTTGAATGTTTTTTTATCAAAACCAGAATTTTCCTGTAACATATGATTAACTTATTTGCCATTACTCTTTATTGGTAATGTTTTAACTTTTAGAAATCATTTACACAAGCTCCTAATGGTGGTACATATACACATTAAATAACAAAATAGAAATTAACTCTAGGGCAATCATACCTAATGGTGCCATCATTAATTAATGAGATCAGAGCTTTAGATAAGGATTTTACTATTTGTTTTTTTAACACCAATAATTTTTTTCTTATCAATATTTTTACCCTTCATTTGTTTACATTTGCATTTTTTCCTTCAATTACTCAGAATGATTGAAAATTGTACAGTTTCAACTAAATATGTGTTTGTGCACACATGAGTGTTATGTTTGTTTGTGTTGTTTTTTAACTTTGCAACATATTGGTCAATTAAAGCAAACAATATTTGCCAAACAATTGACTCAGAAGAAATATTTTTAGAAAGGTGACTCGTAATTTTATTTAAGTTGTGATCGATGTTTACACTTTTTCCGCCTGAGAACTCTTTTATCTCATAACATGTTTCGATTTGTTTACGGGAAAATTTGACAGGATATAAACACACAGACTGGATTATTCAGTACCTACGTTTTAAGACGGAAACATAAACCCGAAACCGGTCTATGAAATGTTCATTTTGTCAAGCGTAGATTTGTTCTGAATATGTTCTAATCGAGTCTTGCATCATATAGTACATGAACATTTCTACACATGATTGACGAGTATGGAACAGTTGACAATAAAACACACCATAAATTCTTCGATCGGCAAAATTTTAAAAGCTGTATACTTGTTTCGCTATGCATTGAAATAAATCTTTTGTGTTTTTCTTATATGTTTTATGTTTTTCAATATGCATAAAACAAAATCGTTTGTGTCTTTTTGGCTCATTTATTTGTGTAAATACGCAGATACGCAGCTTATCTAGAGCACTGACTGAGATGGTCAAGCGTTCTGTTGAAGGGATTTGTTGCTTTGGCTTAATTGCAACAAGTTTTATTAAGATATAATCACTTTTTACAAAAGTATCCTAAATCAAAGGGAAAAAACTTGTTTCAGTTATTTCAAGAACAACTTAGTCAAGTTGCACCTCTGACTGAATATGGTAGTTTACAATAATACATAATATTACTTACAGAATACAACTGCATCAGTTCAACGGCCGTATGCTCCTGCGTTTGACCAAGGGCCATGAATTTTATATCTGCTGGGGGTTTCGCATTGTAGATGAATGGTCCCTGGATGGTGTCAAGGTCATGGGTTCCTATAGCGACCAATGTTCTTCGTCTGTATAAAATATCAGTACAAAATAATATGAAGATTAGTTCACAAATTTGAAATGAATTGCATGTTGTTAAATCATGGTTCATACAGAATTATCATTCTGAAATTTAAGGACTTTTTAAAGACTTTTAAGGCCCTAATAACCCATTTTTAAATAACTCGTAACATTATCGGCGATTTCTTTTTTTGTGGATTCTTTTTAAACTACGTCAGATATTATTCCTCTTGTATAATTAATCGACTGATTATGAAATTCAAGGACTTTTAATGATATTTTGTCAGAATTTAAGGACTTTTTAAGGCTGGAGTGGATTTAAGGACTTTTAAAGGCTACTTCTGAAATTTAAGGACTTTTTAAGGCTCTATGAACTTTGTAAATGGTCCATGAAAACAAAGTTATTTAGAGCTGCCCTAGAGCAAAGGGAAAGATACACAGAAATCCAGGATCCTATTCTTACTATCAGTGCGCTTCCATGGTCAAGGGGTTAACAACGCTGATTCTAACATATCACCGCTGCAGGTTCGAATTCCACTGGGAGCTCAGCTTGTGAGAAAATCTTGATTCTTATGGATGGCGGGATGTCTACAGTACCGGTTTTACCCAGGAACAGGAGGTTTATGACCTTGAAGCTCTACTGATAGGTTTTGATAGCTGGGAACCTGTGAAGTTTTATAAATATAGGACCAGCACTTTCCAAGAAGTAGTCGCCACAAGTTTTTCCTATATAACTATATGTAAACAAAAATGGCAGCCATGTTAGACATGGAATCAAAACGCCTTATAGTTTCTGAGAAGTGGTGGCCGCAAAGTTGTATTTTTAAAATATATTCATAGATATGGCCGCCATCTTGAATAACGGCTGACCTGGTTTTTCCTTAGGACCAGCTATACAGCAAGAGCAACATTCCTGCGAAGTTTCATGGAAATCCATATAGGAGTTTCAGACGAGTAAAAGCCACAAGTTTTTTAAATACAATTCTAAGTAAACAAAGATGGCCTCTGGTGGCCATGTTTGATACCGAATCAAAATGAATTTTGTTTAGGACCAACTACATGTCACCCAAGTCATTTTAGTAAGGTTCCAAATCAACACCACTTATGTTTTTTGAAAAGCAGTCACCAAACTTCTATTTTTAGCTGTGGCAGTCATCCTGAAATTACGGCAAACCTGAGTTTTACTTAGGAGAATCTAGACATCAAGAGCAACATTCCTGTGAAGTTTCATGAAAAATTATCATAATCAAGTAGTTTCAGAGGAGTAGTTGCCAAAAGTTTTATCTATATAACTCTATGTAAACAAAGATGGCCACTGGCGACCAGGTTTGACATCGAATTGAAATGAATTTTGGTTAGGACAAACTAATTGTAGTGCCAGTAATTTTGGTCAAGGTTTCAACTCAATATCACTTATGGTTTTTGAGAAGTAGTCGCCACAAAAACCTATTTTAGCCATGGATGCAACATTGGATTTGCGGCCGACCTGAATTTATGCTAGGATCAACTAGACATCAAGAGCAACATTCCTGTGAAGTTTCATGAAAATCCATCAAGTAGTTCCAAGGAGTAGTCGCCACAAGTTTTTTCTGTATAACTTCATGTAAACAAAGATGGCCACGGACAGCCATGTTTGACATCAAATCAAAATGAATTTTGGCAATGACCAACTACATGTCGTGCCAGTCATTTTGGTAACGATTCCAAATCATTATCACTTCTAGTCTTTGAGAAGTAGTCACCACAAAACTCTATTCTTAAAATCTATTTTTAGCCATGGTGGCCATCTTGAATTTTCGGCCGACCTGAAATTTTGCTAAGATCAACTACTAGTAGACATCAAGAGCAACATTCCTGTAAAGTTTCATGAAAATATGAAAAGTACTTTCAGAGGAGTAGTCGCTACAAGTTTTCACTATATAACTCTATGTAAACAAAGATGACTGCTGGCAGCCATGTTTAATTTAAGTCATCATGATTTTCAACAAGGACCAACATTATGTCATGCTGATCACTTTAGAAAATGTCCCATATCAATATCACTGATAGTTTTCAAGAAGTAGTCGCTACAAGTTTGTTTATTTTTAAATCTATTTTGAGCCGTGATAGCCGCCGACATGAAATTTTGCTAGGATCAACTAGACATCAAGAGCAACATTCCTGTGAAGTTTCATGAAAATCCGTCATGTAGTTTCAGAAGTAGTCGATACAAGTTTTTACTATATAACTCTATGTATTAAAACAAAGATGGCTGCTGCAGCCATGTTTACTGTCTAATCAAAATGATTTTCAACAAGGACCAACATCATATCATGTTGATCATTTTAGAAAAAGTCCCATATCAATATCACTTCTACAGTTTTCAAGAAGTAGTCGCTACAAACTTTTTTAAAAATCTATTTTTAGCCGTGGTGGCCATCTTGAATTTCTGGCTTGCATCAACTAGACCTTAAAGGCAACATTCCTGTGGAGTTTCCTGAAAATATGTCAAGTAGTTTCAGAAGAGTAGTTGCTACAAGTTCAAAATGATTTTCGACAAGGATCAACATTATGTCACGCTGATCATTTTAGAAAAGGTCCCATATCACTATCACCCCAAATGGGAACTGGAAACTGCATATTATTGTATTCAGTTGAATGGGGACCAAGAACTTCGTATCATATTCATCTCCGGGGACAGAGAACTCTCCATTATTGCCAGTTTTTACTAAATCACCATTCCTCATTTGGAAGTGGACAATGACAAACATATACAACTCACCTACAAATGTTCAGGTGAAGTTTATCCTGCAGATCTATGAAACTTTTGTACTTATCCTGCAAACATAAAACAAAATAAACCCTACAATTGCTCGATAATTGCACAGACTCATAATTTTTATTATTAATGATTTAAAGTACCAATGCACATTCACAGTGTGAGAGATTTTGTTGTTTTTTTAGAATGGAATTGTAAGTACTGTATGTTTTTAATGAGTTCCACAAACATCTATATCACTCTTCTGGCTTACGGCTGTACGGTGTCCATAAGCATGTTAAATGCTTGTTTTTTATCTTATAACATATTCTGCCTAATTTGGTGGAAATCAAATGAAAAATCAAAAGCATATCAAAGATTTCATGCTTTTAAAAAATTTCAATCGATCATGGGCCAAATGCCAAGCTTTTAATATTGATATTAAGAATGTGGCCAAGTATACTTAAAGATCGGATGCGAAATAAAGAAGCTTGAGTGTTGACAAGGCAAAATATAGCATGTTTCATTAACTCAAGGGTCATAACTCCTATCTTTTTTCTCCGGTAATAATGGTTTCTGAACTCGTCCAAGCTTTAATCGATACTGAGACTCTGGCAAAGTTTGGTAAAGATCAGATACAAAATAGAGGTGCTAAAGTGTTGATGGACTACAGACGGACAACGCAAGACAGACAACAGACCATGGCATAACCCTACTGGCCAAGGAACTAAAAAGCCAAAGCTTAGTTTTCTGCATAAAATATTAAGAAATAGACATGTGACCTCGGTAAATTTGATGTTCCGTAACACTGCTGCTACAGCGTGGGGCCTCACTTGACTCGTCTGAAAGTAAACAGATAGATAATACATTAAACACAAAGCTCATATAAAATTGGAAGATTACATATAAATACAAACAAACTGACCGAGTTTGCAGGTACACCGCAAAAATTAATAACTAATGACACAAACAGGCACTGAGAAACCCCCTAAAATCAAAGTCAACTTTCACCACATAATGACTTTAAAGGCCAGGGTTGAGTATAAAAAACCCAAAATGGCCCAGAGAAACCCCAAAATGGCCCAGAGAAACTTTTCTGATCATTTTATGCATTATGCTGCTCAGAGAGGTTTAATCACAAATTTCTAAATAAAGCATTTTTAAACCATAACATTTGGCATGTAAATACACTAAACATTACTCTATACAGATATATCAAAATAATTATATAATGTATTTATTTTCCATACTTTCTAGAACAAAACTTTTATTCCTGTCAAATTTTGATTTTTGGTGGATCTATTAATAGCTTTAAAATTAGATCAGTGATTGGTCAGAGTGCTGAAACCTTTATCTTGAAGCAGACGAAATATTAACTGGCTACAGTGTATACATAATGTGTGTAGATGCTACCGAACGCTGGGGTTTAATACCTTTTTATCCTTAAACTGCCAAGAAACAGAGATACCCAAAAATGTATCGCTATTAATTAACATTTTGATGATAATAATTAGGCTGATGAAGATCAAGTGAGTTATAAAGGAATCCAGGAGAGAAATTGGTCGAAACATAAATTATCAAAAATTATTCATGTCAACTTTTGTTAGTAAAAGCCCTACTAAAAAAATACACATCTTTTTGTTATCTCTCTTGCTTCTGAAAATCATAAAAACTAATCTAACCAGACCGACATACCAGTCTATTAAGTTAGAAAGTTTTAAAATTTGATCTACATCAGGCCATCCTTAAAAACTTATTGGTTTGCTTTGCTCTGCCCCAAAATGTTTTAAGTGGCCAGGTAGAACCATTTTTTTACCAAGTCCTCTGACAATGGTGATAGTGTTTTACAAAACATAGTGTCCTATCTATATTATACTGACAATCTGTTTTAGTGTGTCTCATTTGCGGCGCGATCCTAAAAAAGGAAAGAAAAAGAAAAATTCTGCACCAGAGTTTTCAACAAGCAAACAAATCCTCAAGTGTGTGTATGAGCAATAATCTAAACGAGGGCTGGATCTTCAACTGCTGCATGGGGCCAGACTTAGGGGCAATGTGCGCATTAATCTTACCGAGGGCTGGATCTTCAACTGCTGCATGGGGCCAGACTTAGGGGCAATGTGAGCATTAATCTTACCGAGGGCTGGATCTTCAACTGCTGCATGGGGCCGGACTTGGGGGCAATGTGCGCATTAATCATACCGAGGGCTGGATCTTCAACTCTGCATGGGGCCAGACTTAGGGGCAATGTGAGCATTAATCTTACCGAGGGCTGGATCTTCAACTGCTGCATGGGGCCGGACTTGGGGGCAATGTGCGCATTAATCATACCGAGGGCTGGATCTTCAACTGCTGCATGGGGCCGGACTTAGGGGCAATGTGAGCATTAATCTTACCGAGGGCTGGATCTTCAACTGCTGCATGGGGCCAGACTTAGGGGCAATGTGAGCATTAATCTTACCGAGGGCTGGATCTTCAACTGCTGCATGGGGCCAGACTTGGGGGCAACAGCCTTGTACCTTGGAGCCTTCAATCTGTAAATATTTACAAAATCAACATGTGATATCAAGTATGTATTAAACAAGAGTCAATGTAATGTAACTATGAAGATTAAAATGTAGGGTCATTGGTTTGCTTTATAAACATAACAAGTAGAAGGTGTTCTACGGACCACTTGTGTCGCCTGCCATGTGCTTATTTCAGTCACTTATGACCTTTGTACGGTTGCAGGTTAATGTTTTATGAAAAGAGCATAACTCTGCCAAAATGTTATTGGACATACGTAACAACATTCCATCGAGGTAAGATGAAGATGTTATAGCTAAGATTAGGTTGCAGGTTAAAGTTTGACAGATGATGGAAAACAACAGACGACGGACAAATTAAAGTCATCCTTAATTGTCTGCTATGCAGGCGACATAAAAAGGATGTATATGGATGGAAGTTACATAATATGCATTCGTGCCAGAACCTTAAAAGTATAACAAGAGGACAATGACCTTGAAGCTCTACTGATAGATTTTGAAAGATAGATAAGCCATGGGAACCTGTGAAGTTTTATAAAAATAGGACCTGAGCACTTTCAGCCAGAAGTATTTCCGTTTCAACTCTATGTAAACAAAGAAAGCCGCTGGCGGCCATGTTTGAAATTGAATCAAAAGAAATTTGTTTAGGACCAACTACATGTCATGCCAGTCATTTTAGTAAAGGTTTCACATCAATACAACATATGGTTTTTGATAAGTAATGGCCGCAGAGTTGTATTTTTAAAGTCTATTTATAGCTATGGTGGCCATCTTGAATTACTGATTTGAAATTTTGCTAGGATCAAATAGACATCAAGAGCAACATTCCTGTGAAGTTTCATGAAAATCTGTCAAGTAGATTCAGAGGAGTAGTCGCTACAAGTTTTTGCTATACAACTCTATCTAAACAAAGATGGCAGCCATGTTTAAAGTCGAATCAAAAGGATTTTCGATAACGACCAACATCATGTCATGCTGATCATTTAGAAAAAGCACCATATCAATACCACTTATAGTTTTCAAGAAGTAGTCGCTACAAAATTGTTTTCTAAAAACCTATTTTTAGCCGTGGTGGCCATCTTAAACTTCCGGCTGACCTGATATTTTGCTAGGATCAACTAGACATCAAGAGCACTATTCCTGTGAAGTTTAATGAAAATCCGTCAAGTAGTTTCTGAGGAGTAGGCGCTACACGTTTTTACTATATTACTCTTATAAATGTAAACAAAGATGGCTGCTGGCAGCCATGTTTAATGTTGAATCAAAATAATTTTTGACAAGGACCAAAAGCAAGTCTAGCTCATCATTTTAGAAAAACTCCCATATCAATATCACTTACAGTTTTCAAGATGTAGTCGCTACAATCTTGTTTTTTAAAAAACCTATTTTTTGTCCATCTTGAATTTCCGGCCGACCTGAAATTTTGCTAGGATCAACTAGACATCAAGATCAACATTCCTGTGAAGATTCCTGAAAATTCATCAAGTTGTTTCAGAGGAGTAGTTGCTACAAGTTTTTACTATGAAACTCTATGTAAACAAAGATGGCCACTGGCAACCATGTTTAATGTCGAATCAAAACGATTTTAGACAAGGACCAACGTCATGCTGATCTTTTAAGAAAAAGTCCCAGGCAATATCACTTATAGTTTTCAAGAAGTGGTCGCTACAAACTTTTTTTTTAAAGATCTATTTTAGCTTTGGCGGCCATCTTGAATTTCACATCATCATCAATTTTTGCTAGGATCAACTAGACATCATGGGCAACATTTCTGTAAAGTTTCATGAAAATCCATCCAGTAGGTTCAGAGGAATAGTCGCTACAAAAAAAGTTTACGGACGGACAGACACCGCACCACGGCATAAAACGATACACGGTTTAATCAAACCACATCGGACACCTTCATGTCACAGATAAACAAGAGGCCCAAGAGGGCCTGTGGACGCTCTACTGGCTAACATGGCTCTTATAACATCAATGAAGCGAGTGACTGCCATTTACGTTTTTTTGGAAGTTTCGGACAAAAAACAGCTTTGAACTAAATCAAGGGCCATAACTAAAGAATCTGTTAAAGTTCGGTAAAGATCAGATGAAAAATGAAGGCCCTATTGTATTAACGAGGCAAAATATAGCATTTTTAACTAAATCAAGAGCCATAACTCCTGTTACTGGTCCAACATAGAGCTAAAAAATAATTCAATTTTTTTTTTAAAAAAATTAAAAAAATTAAAAGAAAAAAAAAAGAAAAATAAAAAAATTAAAAAAAAAATAAAAAAAAAAAGTAAAAAAAAAAAAAAAAAAATTAAATTAAAAAAATTAACACAAAATAAATAACAAAATAAAAAAAAAAGTAAAAAAGTTTGGTAACGATCGGGTGAAAAATGAAGGCTCTCTCGTCTTAACGAGGCAAAATATAGCGTTTTGAACTAAATCAAGGGCCATAACTCCGCTGTTACTGGTCCGATATGTTTGGTTTTCGAACTTGTTCGAGCTTTCATTGATATTAACAATCTGATAAAGTTTGGTAGAGATCGGATGAACAATGAAGCCCCTATCGTATTGAGGCAAAATTTAGCATTTTTAACTAAATCAAGGGCCATAACTCCGCTGTTACTACTCCAATATGGCTGGTTTTCGAACTTGTCCGAGCTTTCATTGATATTAACAATCTGATAAAGTTTGGTTAAGATCAGATGAACAAAGAAACTCCTTTCGTCTTAACGAGGCAAAAAATAGCATTTTTAACTAAATCAAGGGCCATAACTCTGCTGTTACTAGTCCGATATGGCTGGTTTTCGAACTTGTCTGAGCTTTCATTGATATTAACAATGTGGTAAAGTTTGGTAAAGTTAGGTTGAAAAACGAAGGCCCTATCATCTTAACGAGGCAAAATATAGCAATATAGCATTTTAAACTAAATCAAGGACCATAACTCTGGTGTTACTGGTCCGATCTGGCTGTTTTTCGAACTTGTCCGAGCTTTCATTGATATTAACAAAGTGGTAAAGTTTGGTAAAGATAGGATGAAAAATGAAGGCCCTATCGTCTTAACGAGGCAAAATATAACAATATAGCATTTTAACCAAATCAAGGGCCATAACTCCGCTGTTACTTGGCCGATCTGGCTGGTTTTCGAACTCATCCGAGCTTTCATTGATATTAACAACCTGATAAAGTTTGGTAAAGATTGGATGAAAAATGAAGGCCCTAACGTCTTAACGAGACAAAAGTTAACAACGGACGACGGACGGACGGACAACTCGGCATCCCATAAGCTCTGCTGGCCTTCGGCCAGTAGAGCTAAAAATGACGGCCCTATCGTCTTAACGAGGCAAAACATAGCAATATAGCATTTTGAACTTTATCAAGGGCCATAACTCTGCTGTTACTGGTCCGATCTAGCTGGTTTTCGAACTTATCCGAGCTTTCATTGATATTAACAACCTGTTAAAGTTTGGTAAAGATCGGATGAAAAATGAAGGCCCTATCGTCTTAACGAGACAAAAGTTAACGACGGACGGACGACGGACAACTCGGCATCCCATAAGCTCTGTTGGCCTTCGGCCAGTAGAGCTAATAAATGACAAATAAAAACTTATACCTCTCAAGGAACACCAGCAATGCCCGAGTGATCCCCTCAATACACAGCAGGTCATATCTGAAATGCAAACATAAGAAGATACAGCTGATCACCTCTATACACAGCAGGTCATATCTGAAATACAAGCATAGGAAAATGCAGCTGATCCTGTCAATATACAGCAGGTCATATCTGAAATACAAGCATAGAAAAATGCAGCTGATCCAGTCAATACACAGCAGGTCATATCTAAAATATATACATAGGAAGATCTATACAGCTACCCTGATCCCCTCAATACACAGCAGGTCATGTCTGAAATACAAACATAGGAAGATGCAGCTAGCATGATCCCCTCAACACACAGCAGGTCATATCTGAAATACAAACATAGGAAGATGCAGCTGGTCCTGTCTATACACAGCAGGTCATATCTGAAATACAAACATAGGAAGATGCAGCTGATCCTGTTTATACACAGTAGGTCATATCTGAAATACAAACATAGGAAGATGCAGCTGATCCCGTCAATACACAGTAGGTCATATCTGAAAAACAAGCATAGGAAGATACAGCTGATCCTGTCAATACACAGTACCAGGGTTTTTTTTGGCTGTTTTTGTAGCCGAAATTTGGTCATATTCCCAATGCCAAAACATATCTTTTTTTCCCAATTAAGAGGAAAAATTTCCCAATTTTTTAAAAAAAAAGAAGATAAAATCTTCTTTTTTTTTTACTTTTTTTTAAGTGTGCCAATCCAATGATTGGGGTTCAAAAGCTTAAATAAATGCTTCTGTTTATCTTGGTGTACAAAAAAAAGTATTAAAGATATAATTATGAAAGGAATGCTTTACATTATATTTTTCCGAATTTTATTAAAAATCTCGCTAAAATTCCCAATTTTATGAAAAATCACGCTAAAATTCCCAATTCCAGGGGTACGGGTCATGTTCCCAAAATCATGAAAAAAAGCCCTGCAGTAGGTCATATCTGAAATACAAGCTTAGGAAGATACAGCTACTCTGATCCCATCAATACACAGCAGGTCATACCTGAAATACAAACATAGGAAGATACAGCTACTCTGATCCCCTCAATACACAGCAGGTCATGTCTGAAATATATATATAGGAAATAAAGCTACCCTGACCCCCTCAATACACAGCAGGTCATGTCTGAAATATAAACATAGGAAAATACAGCTACCCTGATCCCCTCAATACACAGCAGGTCATAGCTGAAATATAAACATAGGAAGATACAGCTACCCTGATCCCCTCAATACACAGCAGGTCATGTCTGAAATATATATAAAGGAAAATACAGCTACCCCGATCCCCTCAACACACAACAGATCATATTTGAAATAATACAGCTACCCTGATCCCCTCAATACATAGCAAGTCATATCTGAAATATATACATGGACAAATAAATACAGCAAGCCTGAACATAAATTATTCTGAAAGTATTTATTAAGGATGGCAAATGAATGTGCAGGGCAGGAACACAACATTTCTGAGTTATTTTTTAAGTAATATTTGAATGGTCAAACTGACATGACTGATAAATTGTTAAGGAATTTATCTACTTATCCTGCCTGCATCAATGAGCACTCGGCATGGCATGCAGACGAGTGGAATTTTTCGTGCCCTGATACATCAATTCTGGCTAGTTGACACATTCTGAACGATCTTTGTGTGAGGTTCATCACCGTGAACATTAAGAGGTTCATCACCCTGCAAGGTTTATCACTGTGCGAGGTTCATCACCGTGAACATTACAAGGTTCATCACCCTGCGAGGTTCATCATCAAAAGGTTTTCATGATTGTTTAGAAACGAGGGCTGCTTGTACGTTTTAAATTCGAAAATAAAAAAAATAGCTATATGAATTATTTTCAAATTTAGAATTTATGGTATAGGACATGAAAGGGTGTATGTGTTAAGGGTTACCTGTTAGCTGGCACTTCTATTTTATACTGCACCTCCTGAATGTCTCCTTGGCCACCCTCTTCTTCATCCTAGATCATTAGTAAAAAGCTGTGTCACACATAATAGCATAATAGATGTAGGGCTATTTCAGCACAAAACAAGAGCTGTCGGAGAACAGCGCAGCTCGACTATTCGATTTTTCAGAGAATAATATATTTATAGCTAGTATATACCATCAGAAAACAAGGCTACAACAATGTGGGGTGGGGTTGGGGGCACAACATAACTATGTGTAAGAACTGACCAAAACTACACATATATGTGTAAGAAGCTATGTAAGAATTCACCAAAACAACACAAAAATATGTAAAAAATAAATATAAATAAATCGAGTTTTGAGTGGGGGTGGGGGAGAGGCGGGGGGTGGGGACGGCAACATATATGTGTAAGAAGCTATGTAAGAATTGACCAAAACAACACAGAAATATGGTAAAACAAAACAAGAGGCCCAAGAGGGCCTGTGGACGCTCTACTGGCTAACACGGCTCTTATAACATCAATGAAGCGATTGACTGCCATTTACGTTTTTTTTGAAAGTTTCGGGCAAAAAAAAGCTTTTTAACTAAATCAAGGGCCATAACTAAAGAATCTGGTAAAGTTTGGTAAAGATCAGATGAAAAATGAAGGCCCCACCGTATTAACGAGGCAAAATATAGCATTTTTTCACTAAATCAAGAGCCGTAACTCCTCTGTTACTGGTCCGACTGGTCCAACATAGAGCTAAAAAAAAATAATCAATAAATAAAAAATAAAAATATGAAAAAAAAATGAAATAAATAAAAAAAAATAAAAAAAATATAAAATAAGAAAGTCATGAAATCTGCTTAAGTTTGGCAAAGATCGGATGAAAAATGAAGGCCCTATCGTCTTAACGAGGCAAAATTAAGCATTTTGAACTAAATCAAGGACCATAACTCCGCTGTTACTAGTCCGATATGAATGGTTTTCGAACTTGTCCGAGCTTTCATTGATATTAACAACTTGATAAAGTTTGGTAAAGATCGGATGAACAATGAAGACCCTATCGTCTTAACGTGGGAAAAAATATTTTAACTAAATCAAGGGCCGTAACTCCGCTGGTTTTCGAACTTGTTCGAGCTTTCAACGACATTAACAATCTGATAAAATTTGGTAAAGATCGGATGAACAATAAAGCCCCAATCGTCTTAACGAGGCAAATTATAGCATTTTTAACTAAATCAAGGGCCATAACTCCGTTGTTACTAGTCTGATATGGCTGGTTTTCGAAATTGTCGGAGCTTTCATTGATATTAACATGGCTGGTTTTCGAAATTGTCGGAGCTTTCATTGATATTAACAATCTGATAAAGTTTGGTAAAGATCGGATGAACAATGAAGCCCCTATCGTCTTAACGAGGCAAAATATAGCATTTTTAACTAAATCAAGGGCCATAACTCCGCTGTTACTGGTCCGATTTAGCTGGTTTTCAAAATTGTTCGAGCTTTAAACAACATTAACAATCTGATAAAGATTGGTAAAGATAGGATGAAAAAACGAAGGCCCTATCGTCTTAACGAGGCAAAATATAACAATATAGCATTTTTAACTAAATCAAGGACCATAACTCTGCTGTTACTGGTCCGATATGGCTGGTTTTCGAACTTGTCCGAGCTTTCATTGATATTAACAACCTACTAAAGTTTGGTAAAGATCGGATTAAAAATGAAGGCCCTATCGTCTTAACGAGCCAAAAGTTAACGCCGACGATGGACGGACAACTCGGCATCCCATAAGCTCTGCTGGTTTTTGGCCAGTAGAGCTAATAAAAATTGATTGGGAGGGGGGGCAAGATAGCTATGTCTAAGAATTGACAAAAACAACACAGAAATATGTAAAAAAAAATCCGAGTTTCGAGTGGGGGTGGGGTAGTGTGTGGGAGGGGGCAACATATGTGTAAGAAGCTATGTGTAAGAATTTACCAAAACAACACAGATATATGTAAAAAACAATAAACATTAAATAAAAATAGTCCAGTTTCGAGCGGGGTGGTGGGGTGGGCCATAGGTATGTGTAAGAACTGACCAAAAACAACACAGAAATAAGTAAAAAACAAGAGGCCCAAGAGGGCCTGTGGACGCTCTACTGGCTAACATGGCTCTTATAACATCAATGAAGCGAGTGACTGCCATTAACGTTTTTTTGGAAGTTTCGGGAAAAAACAGCTTTTGAACTAAATCAAGGGCCATAACTAAAGAATCTGTTAAAGTTCAGTAAAGATCAGATGAAAATGAAGACCCTACCTTTAACGAGGCAAAATATAGCATTTTTAACAAAATCAAGACCCATAACTCCAGTGTTACTGGTCCGACTGGTCCAACATAGAGCTAAAAAAACTATTAATTAAAAAAAAATAAAAGAAAAAATTTAAAAAATTAAAAAAAAAAAAAAAAAATTTAAAAAAATAAAAGTTTGGTAACGATCGGATGAAAAATGAAGGCCCTCTCGTCTTAACGAGGCAAAATATAGCGTTTTGAACTAAATCAAGGGCCATAACGAAGTTGTTACTGGTCCGATATGTTTGGTTTTCAAACTTGTCCGAGCTTTCATTGATATTAACAATCTGATAAAGTTTGGTAAAGATCGGATGAACAATGAAGCCCCAATCGTCTTAATGAGGCAAACTATAGCATTTTTAACTAAATCAAGGGCCATAACTCCGCTGTTACTGGTCAGATATGGCTAGTTTTCGAACTTGCTCGAGCTTTCATTGATATTAACAATCTGATAAAGTTTGGTAAAGATCAGATGAACAATGAAGCCCCTATCGTCTTAACGAGGCAAAATATAGCATTTTTAACTAAATCAAGGGCCACAACTCCTCTGTTACTGGTCCGATATGGTTGGTTTTCAAACTTGTTCAAGCTTTCAATGACATTAACAATCTGATAAAATTTGATAAAGATCGGATGAACAATGAAGCCTCTATCGTCTTAACGAGGCAAAATATAGCATTTTTAACTAAAACAAGGGCCATAACTCTGGTGTTACTGGTCCGATCTGGCTGGTTTTCGAACTTGTCCGAGCTTTCATTGATATTAACAATGTGGTAAAGATTGGTATAGATAGGTTGAATAATGAAGGCCCTATCGTCTTAACGAGACAAAATATAGCAATATGGCATTTTTAGCTAAATCAAGGGCCATAACTCCGCTGTTACTTGGCCGATCTGGCTGGTTTTCGAACTCATCCGAGCTTTCATTGATATTAACAACCTGTTAAAGTTTAGTAAATATTGGATGAAAAATGAAGGCCCTATCGTCTTAACGAGACAAAAGTTAACAACGGACGGACGACGGACGACGGACGGACGGACGACGGACAACTCGGCATCCCATAAGCTCTGCTGGCCTTCGGCCAGTAGAGCTAACAACAACAAAAAGAGGTTCGAGTGTGTGTGTGGGGGTGGGGGGCAGGGGCGGGGGGTGAGGGAGCAACATATGTGTAAGAAGCTATGTGTAAGAATTGACCAAAAAACACAGAAATATGTAACAAAAAAAATACAAAAAAAAGTCTAGTTTCTAAGGTGTGGAGGGGGATGGGAGTGGGGGCAGGAGGGAGCCCATGCCCCAATATGGGTGAAGTATGAATAAGATGCATAATGCTATAAGAAATCCCAAACCAAAATTATAGATATATACATGCTTACATGCAAACCTATATCTGCTTTTATTGCACATTTTATGGGCCATCACAATTTGGGTTCCATGGAAGCCCAGAATTTGCAGAAGACAAAATGACTTACTCATCCCTTTACAACATACTATAAGGAAACCAATTCCAAAATTTAGTTCAGCTAGGACAAGAATTGTAAGAGATATAGACTTGTAAACACAGCTTACATGCAAAATTTGATGTGAAATGGGACACATTTTATGGGCTATCATAATTTGGGTTCCATGGGAGCCCATGGGTTACAGAAACCAAAATTGCTTATGCAGCCCTTTAGTTATATACAGGTTTAGAAACGGTGTGTGTTGTAAAATTTGCCACTTGAAGGGACTTTAACATGCCATAATCTGACCCAAAAGTATATTCCAAGGAGCAGGGGTTATATTGGTTATATTTTTCTAGCAACGAATTGCCAAACGTCTATGCAAGTCAAGTTTGTTACAAGGGACAGTATACATGTAAGTGATCACAGTTATAATCTAAAATATGTCGTATTATGACTATAATTTTGTACTGACAGTAGTTTGTGCGCGAAAATACTGTAATTTTGTATTGCAAATAAAAAAAACACACTAACAGTTTAGAAAAATGTATTATATAACTTAATTACCATGAGTTTTTCTAGCCTGAGTGAGAGTTCGCACAAACAAACGAGTGCGCTAGCATGTGTTTGTTTATTTGGACGTATTTCACTCGGGATAGAAATCCGGTATTGAAAAACTCATGGTAATAAAACTCTTTATACTTTCCTTATCTCTCTCCAAAGTTATTATCACAGAAGCTTGGATCACAGAGGTCATATTTTGCTAACAAAGAATGCATAAAGTTTATGTATGCCCAAGTAATAAGAAGGATCCTTAATCAAGGTATTGTTTTTATCAAGCACAGTCAGATATGTACAGATATACATATATGTTTTTTAAAGCTTCGTCAGTCATACTGTGCAGATAAAGTGTTTCGGTTGTAAATACGTAAAGAAATAACATTTTAATGCCAAAGACGGGTATTTATAGTTGCCGACAATGTCGACGAGTATCATACATTAGTCAATGTTTCACCCCCAGTCGATCTTATTATGAATGTTTACACAAAAATGTTCTATCAAATTGCCTATAACACAGTTTTACATTGAAATGCAGATCCATTGTAATTAAGTGGGTGGGGTAATTCAATATGCGAATTTTAAGAAACATTGCTAAAATAGGCTTTTATATGCATCGTTCATTCAAACTTTTCAATTTTTTAAAATTTAGCTATGTTTTTATGTTGTAATACCTCATTGAAATGTATTATTCGTAAAAAATGTTGCAGATATACATACACATAAACCTGCATTGATTTTATGACAAACGCACATTTTTGAGTCATAAAAAAACGTATTTCCCATATCTAGATTTTTCTAGACTTTTTTGTGATTTTTTGCAATATATGTATCTATCAGAAAATCATTTCTGTTGCAATTAGTTTGATGTGGGTTCACAGGCTGGGTGGACTATTAAGATAATGCTATAAGGAAGCCCATGGCCAAATTTGGTTGTGCTAGGATAAGAAATGTGAGAGATATAGACTTGTAAACACAGCTTAGGCCATCAATAAAAATATGTTTGTTTGCCGTGCTCCGACCGACTCACCCGATTCGGCCACGACTCAAAAAAAATTAATGACCTCGGGCCGAAAAAAAATCATTAAAAAAAAAATCTTTTTTTTATTTTTTATTTAAATGATAATTTTATTAGCCAGAGTTGTTAAGCATCTAATCTTGATTGCAAAGGTTATCAAAAAGTTGCCTTAGTACAAACATGGCATAATATATGCGAACAATATATATAAAAAAAATATCTAAAAATAAAACTTTTTCCTACCTTAAATACACATGAATAATATAATTATGTGCAAGTCCTTGTGTTTAGTTTTAATAACCTATGCCCTTACATCGTACTAGGGCCTTTACAGTGTTGTAGATTGGATAAGCTTATGATGTAAAAAAAAAATAAATATCCCTACCTACCTACCCACCCTCAAAATTCTGGGTAGGAGCACAGCAAACAAACAATTTTTTATTGATGGCCTTACACGCAAAACTTGATGTGGGACGCCGACCCCGGGGTGATTACATAAGCTCTCTTATTCTTCGAATAGTCGAGCTAAAAATGTATGGTGTGTGTATGGGGGTGATTGGACAGCACTCTTCTTTCTGTGGTTGGTGGGGGACATCACTATTTCTATTCCATGAGTGGTGGTAATCGAAAATAAAAATTCTACAGGTGGTTGTCTGAAAAAGATCTAGTTATATCGCCTATGTTTATATTTTCACTTGTCTGAGATGCATAACATTAAATCTAACGGTTTGCTACAGGAGTCAGTCACTGCATATGAAATATTAAAGTTGACCATAATGCAGTACTAATTTTACTGAAACCACAAGGCACAGACCTCTCATATACTGCATGTAGCACATTTGTATGGTTCCCTACCAAATTCATTCAAATGGTGACCCTGGGGTCACAGTTTAACACAGGAGTAACAGTTGGAAAATCTTTAACCAATTCTCTTCTCTAAATCTACAAGAGCTAGAACTCTTAATATTTTGTATGTAACGACTGTTATTTTAAATTCAAACTTTTTAAGTTTATACTTACAGCTGTTTCGACCTCTAAGCCAAACTCAAAACACAGTTCATCAAATTCTTCAAATGCTGTAATTAAAGGGAAAAATGAGATACTATTTGATTACCTGGATACAAAGCTAAAAACAAGACCTCGGTCTGAGGGTGTCCCGCCCACCGCGGCAAATGGCATATGAAATATTTTATTAAATTTGTGCTTAAATAATGTCAACCAAAAACAACACTTCATATAACCAAGTCTCAAACAAAAAAAGGCGAGGTAATCATCATTACTGAAGTTAAGTGGTTTAACCAGGGTGTAGTTTTGGGAAAATAATGCAAAATATAACCTTGACCTTGGTATTTTTTGTCGTTCAGCGATGTCCACCAATGCCAACAATACATATGACCAAGTATCAAAGACATAAAGTGAGGCAATCACATAATGTTAGATACGCTGTGAAGCAGTCTACGCTCGGTATATTGAAAGAGACATTGTTCGTAACTTTTACTTATAAAATACAAAATAATTCCAGTGACAAACATAACACACCAACCATTATTGAATATTTACTGGGGAAAAAAAAGATTGACGGAATTCAATGTTCAAAAAAAAAAAGGTATCTGAAGTGCATATGAAACGCGCGATTTCATTGGTTGAATTTAGATGATCTTCTCATGAATATTGATTAAATGAAAGGTTGATCTGACGTGACCTCCAAGGCAGAGTTGTCAGATCCTATAGCAGTGTTCTCCCCAGGCTTTTAAGGCATGTCGTATTTAACATGCCTTCACAGCCAAAATGCTTTGCAACATGCCTTAATTTTGAAAAGACATGTAATACTTGTAATTATTTCATTTTTGTTTAGCTTAAATAAGTTTAAAACACAATATATAGAATCACTAGCCTATTTCTTATATAGATCAAGTGTCTTTTGACAAACTACCCATACATATAGGGGTCTGCTACAAGGATACACTCTGAAGCATATTTTCTCTGATAAAAACGACATGCCTTGAGAAATTCCTGGGGAGAACACTGTATAGCGTATGATCGGTAGATCAAAGGCAAATCTGGTAGACTATGGGACAATGCAGGAGACATGGCAATAATGGGTACTGGATTATGGAGATTATTCATATAATTTGGCTGACAGCTGTAACCTCATTCATCCAGTGTGCTCGCCAATCACGCATGTACGTAACGGATACATTTGGAAATGCAGACCATCATGCTGTTGACAGTTTTAGATATCTGGTCTGGTCTGGTTCGGTCCGGATAAGTACAATGCAGGGCCAGTGTCGGGAGAGAGTTAAATATTTAGTAACAAGCTTGGAGGGCTGTTTTAAAGCCCGGTAGTGTCTGCACACGGACTACACTGTCATTTAGATGGTTCCACTTCACTGTAGTTTTTATAAAAAAATAGTTTTTGAATTGTTCTTTGTTGCACTGATTTATTTTAAAACATGATTTACTGTTGTTTGTTATAAATTTCAAAAGTGAAAGTAGAATGCGTATGCAATTTTGAGGAATCAAAACAAAGTTTACCTTTGATCCGGTGTTAGTATACTGCAAAAGAAAGCATATATGAAGTAATCCAAAGAAAATCTCGATTCATATTCGACGTCTAGACACACTGAGATGCACAGTGGCAGTGTCTATAATGTTCATATAATTACCAGAAATTTATCGTACAATTCATTTTCATCTATGCACTTACTGTAGGTTTGTCCTAGATTCTTGAAAAGTTCATCCCTTTTCACTGTGATGGTAGGCATCTTCTGTCACCTGTTTGACGTATACGTTTCTATATATCAACCGAATAGCAGATATATTAGCAAAGAATCGGGGCCAACAATCTGGAGAATGATGAAATGATGAAACCGGCATGAAAATAGCTACTTCCGTATACATACTAATTTTATCTTCACGGCTGGAGATTTTCCCTGGGACGAAGTCCCCAAATCTACCCAAATGTATACAAATCGAGCCTGCTTTACTTGAGTCTGCTTTTCGTTAAGAATTATGTTCCGTGGAACAAAAGAAAGATTCGAAGTTGGATATCTCAAACACTTATGCATATTTCTACATGAAACTTGCAGTACCTCATCGTATTAACCTAGTTAGAAACAAAAACCTGATTTCAAAACTAAATTTTATAAATAAAGCAGTTTTAATAAAGCACTTCAAATTGAATCCAACAGGAATTAGAACTCGGCAGTATAAATCTAATTTTACAATAAAGCTTGCAACATGTTACCTTTATATCCTTAGCTAGCTGGTGCTAAAAATCTCAAATAATCCTGTGAAAGTTGGTTTTAAAGAAACAAAATCAATGTTCATACTCAATGCAGAACTAAAATGAATACATACCTGGTCATGGTATTTGATTGGTAACTACCTGTACATATTCTATCTATAGATTATGTTCCTCACAATATCTGATTTCAAGACAAGTAATTTAATAAAAAGTTGCATAAAACAACTTTATACATATTGTTTTTACTTTTTAATGGATGGCACAACCTAGACAATGATATCAAGGTAATATATTGCATGTTATATGCAAAAAAAAAAAAAAGTCTGATATTGATAAGTTCTAATTCCTGCTAGGTTCTCTGTATTGTGCACTTTTTAAAAACATCTTCATAATTTTTTTGTTTTAGTATTTAACTTGTATATGATGTTTATGATAAGTATGTGATATATATGTATTTTGGGGGATCTGGCTCAATTATTTTTTTACATACTTCGGGATATGAAATGGTAGATACTTACTCAAGTTTGATTTTTTAAAATCTGAAAATCTGAAAAACAAATAAAAAACCTCAAATATGAAAATTCAAAATACATATATAGTAAATCACCATTTCATGGTGATTTACTTGATTTATTAAAACTTTTTTAAAATAGGGGTAGTGAAGATTGCAAGTTTTTTTTATAGTTATCAAAATTACACCCAAATCAACGAATATAATAAACTATGAATTTTTACTAGAAAATCATATAGTTTGATTTTTTCGCATTAAATCTCTATATGGCTTTACTACTTCCCAGTATCTATGTCTTAATCTAACTATATGAGCACCACAACCAACACAAATTTGATATTTTGCACTTGTACCTTTTCCACATTTTAGACACGGTACAACTTTACTTTGTTTTATTCTGAATTTATGCAAACTGCAGTAGTTTGAATCTTTTGTTGGTTTATTTTTACAAGGTTCGTGATCTCCAACTTTGAGAAATTGGCAAATGTTTTCAATTTTCTGAGTGTTTTCCATTTTCTTGTTATAATAAATATTTTTTATATTAAGAAAAGAAAAATAATATGATATATATTACAAAAATGAGTACCGAAGACGTTTACTACATTTTACAATTACACCGAGAAGGAGTAATTAATGATGATCAGCTTAGAATGGGGCTATATGCTCTTAAAGAAGTTCCAAAGGAAACCCCAAAAGAGGTTATTCAACCAGTTGAGTCCAAAGTGCTGGAAAGTGTAAGACGTGAAAAAAAGAAAAACAAACCAATCCCAACACTTCGAGCTGTAAAACCAATTCCGGCGCCACGAGCTGTAAAACCAATTCCTGCGCCACGGACCAAACCAATCCCAACCCCTCGTACTACAATCAAACCCCGTGAAACTCCAAAGGAAACACCAAAGGAAACTCCAGAGGTTAAATCCCAAACTTTAGAAAATTTACTCAAGAGACGACGTGCAAAAAAACAACGTAAACGAGAAAAGCAAAATATAAATTACAAGAAAATATTATAAATGAACAAAAGCAGAAATATGTCAAATTACAAGAAAATGTTATAAATGAACTGAAAGAGTTTAATGATAGAAAATCTAAAGAAGGTTTTCCAGAATTAAAACTGGTTGACAACCCGAAATTTGGCTTTTTCAAAGCATACGATGCGCCTGACAAGGAATACAAAGACCCTTTAGAACTATTTCATGATGGGAAATCCATTATCACAAAACAAATACATAAAGAGATAGCAGAGTTTGCAAAAATAAAACAAGGATTATACTTTCAATTCGGTCTTACTATAGATTTAAATAAAGACGATGGTGCTACCAAAAAACGCGCCCAAACGGCAGTTTTATATAGTGAGCAAAAGGTAATCTTAAACTCTGAAAAAATAAATGAGTTTTACGATGAATTATCTGCATATATACAAGAAAGCCTTGAAAGATATATAAGCGGAGGTTCAGGATTGGAGATGGATCACTGTGTTAAGTTTTACTTGAATATTGCAAAGTATGAACCATTAAAAGGTTCTTCATATATTCCTTTGCCTAAAGCAGTAGCTGATAAGAAAGCAATTATCAATGTAAAAAACGATGATGATCAATGTTTGTTTCATGCAATAAATTCAGCTTTAAATCCAGCTAAAAAGAATTCTGATAGATTATCAAAGTATCCTAGTATAGAGTTCTTAAAGAAAGAGGGCATTGACTTTCCCACTCCAATTTCTCAAATTTTCAAAGTGGAAAAACAAAACAACCTCGCTATCAACGTTTACGGATATACAACAGGAAAAAATAAAAAGGTAACTGTTTTTCCATATAAAATATCAGAACAACCAAAAGATATTGAGCGAATTAATTTGCTCTTAATATCTGAAGACATTGAGGTTGAAGAAAAATCAGAGAATGAAGATGATCCAAATAATGAAGAAGGAATCATACATGACAACTATGACCCTGATGATCCAAATAATGAAGAAGGAATCATAGATGACAACTATGACCCTGATGATTATCCCGACAAACCAACAAAAACAAAAATAACACTAGATTTTGATCAGAAACCTGATCAAACGGGCTTTCCGTCATGACGTCACAACTGTCAGAGTTGTCAAAGTTATAGACAAAACAAGAGTTCATTTATGACGTCACTGGTGGCCATCTTTGATGACGACATGACAACATTTTCCACATTATAGCACAACTAGACTTTGATATCTACAAACTGTGAACGTTTTATCAAACTCCGATGATAAATGAAGGAGATATGGCGATTACAAGATTTCATAAATGACGTCATTGGCGGCCATTTTGGATGACGTCATGACGTTAAAACTGTCGGCGTCGACTGAGACAATGACATTGATGGATTATACAGTAAAACAATATAAAAAATGCTATCAGTAAAGAAAACGGATTTTCATAACATTGTGACGTAACTGACGTCAAGACGTTATGACATAGAGACAGGTTTTGACGTTCTTGCACAACTAGACTCTAAACTCTACAAGCTGTGAAAGTTTTGTTCAAATCCAATCATACATGTTTGAGATCTAGCGCTAACAAGATTTTTATCATTACGTCACTGGCGGCCATCTTTGATGACGTCTTGACCATTTTTGACATTCATGCACAAACCAACCTAATTTCCTACAGGCTGTAAAAGTTGCATCAAAATACGATAATAAATGCAGGAGATATAGCGATTACAATATTTCTTATAATGACGTCATCGGCGTCCATTTTGGATGATGTCTTGACGTAAAAACTGTCAGCGTCGAATAAGATGATGACACTGATGGATTTTACAATAAAACTTTTAAAAAAATGCTAATTGCAATGCTTGATAAACATTTCAAGATTACCATGTGTCCCTTTAATGCACTCCTGCATATGTAACCTTGAATATAAGCGTAAACGTGAATTCAATAAATGGAATTACCGATACTACATAATATCTAACAAGATTGGTTACAAAACAACATGCACACGTGCATGCCTGCACATGATAGTTTTAACAAACATGTTTATCTCAAAATTAGGCTTTTTGAACGTCCTGATTCGTCCTTGTGATAAATTCTATTTTAAAACGTATGTCATTTGTATTCAATATTAATTGTCATAAGTAGATAAGGTAATTTCCCGATTATCATAGCTAATCAGTATCGAACGTATAAAATACAACAAATGGGTGTTGAGGAGGGGATGGGGTGGATGGGTCACACAAGTATGTATTGAATAATATTCATGATATACGCATAGCAATATATTATATACTACTTTTACCGTAACAAGAACAAAGTGATAATATTTCAGTAGAATTCATCATTTTAAAACAACATGTACAGCAATTCCTAAATACGACAGTTAGGGATTCTAATCCATGAATTACTTTGGCCTTAAACTGTGTCATTTGCTCTTTATTTACTACTGTTTTCAAAGGTATAACGTTTCAAACACGTGAGGGAATTGCCGATCCTGTACATAGCTATACAAGATCGAACAATAGACGACAATACCAGCCAGTAAACGGATGCAACAGTTAGTCATTTCCACATATGCAATGCGATATTTTAGCAAGTCATAACATTTGAACGTTTAAGTGTGGTATGTCATACAATGATGACGCACACACCTGCTTTCGAACAAGGATAAACGATAAAAGTGCAATCTCGATTTGAAATATATATATTTTTTTTTATAAACATGGTATTTTAGAGCATGACAGTCAGTCATTTGCACATATGGATTACGGCCTTGGTTATAGCAAACATGCATTGCGATATTTTAGCAAGTCAAAACACTGTGGTATGTCATGCAATGATGACGCACACATCTGAAATCGAACAAGGATAAACGTTAAAAGTGCAACCACGGTCTGAAATATTAAAAAACAAACATTTATAAACATAGTATTTTAGAGCATGACATGTGCATGACTAACTGTAATGCGATATATTGTTCATAATGTATTTTGAAGTTTGATATCCGTTTTATAAAATGCAATAATGAAAATATGAATTTATTCGCCCAGACCACTAATCATACATTCATTCATATATCATTCATCCATTTAATCATCACGAAGGTTTGTGTGTAATTAACCTGACGCAACATGATTAGTGAGTGGTTTCTATTGATTTGTAGAATGTGCTTAAAGGGACACTGTCCGTAACTTTTAGCTTATAAAACACCCAATAATTATGTTCGCAAACATTATACACTAAACATTATTCAATATTTACTAATTAAAAGCAAGATTGTTTAACGGAATTCAATCGCGGTACAAAAAAAAGCAAATCCACTTCGTGGGTTTGAACTCGCAGCCCAAACTCGCAGTAACAATAAGTGTGCCTGAGTGTAAATTTGTCCGAACTCGCTCCCGACTGAGCTAAGCGGGCTATACATATTACGCAATACATACTATGGTGAAAACCTAGTGCGCTATGGAAGTCACGTGAACGCATAAAAGGTAAATATTGTGGGTCCCACTTTATTTACATTTAATAATTAAAACTCTTTTTTTTCAAACTCGCGAATGTATTCCTACATACTTCTTAGGGTCTATCCTCATGTTTTCATGTATACATTTCAATGAATAAAAGTCAGACAGTTATTTGGTTATGCTCAATATCTGCTTACTTACGGACAGTGTCCCTTTAACTACTCGCCGTCATAAGAAAGTATCCACTTCTAAATATTGATATACAAATACCATGAGAACCAATAATCACAATTTTTCGTATTATTATATTAGATACAACATTTACAAACATGTTTTAATATGCACTGATTTTAAGGCTTTGTCAACTGGCACGGAGCGCACGTGCACAATGGGGCTTATTTGGATTACCTCTAGCTATATAGCACGTTGCAATGTTCTTAGTGTTTTAGTGTATATTGCAAGGATAATAAAGAAAAACGCCATAGTTTGTTTTCAATATTTCATAAAAATGGGACGTTTAAATGACGCTCAACGTAATCAAGCAGTGGGCATGATTGAAGGGGGTATGTCATATCGGGAGGTGGCACGTCGAATGAACTGCACACACAGAACAATTCAACAGCTAGTTTGAACGGAACAATGTAACAGGTTCAGTGAGCGACAGACAACGTTCTGGACGTCCTAGAATCACGTCACCTCAACAGGATCGTCATGTATTGCTCTCACAACTGCGGAATCGCTTTCGCACGTCAGTGCAACTTGCTCGAGAGACTATAAGTATACATGGTCGACGTGTCAGCGAGTCAACCATACGGCGCCTGACGAACACAGAAATCAGCGTAACGCTCACCGCGACGTCTCCATACTTTAGCACGTCCGTCAGGCATATCCAAGCAGAAACGAGATTCGTCTGTAAACAGAACACTCTGCCATTGACGTTGTGTCCATCGTGAATGTTGACGACACCAAACAACACGATTTCTACGGCGTTCGGGTGTCAACATGTTACCTCTATAAGCGTTATGGCTATGGAGGCCACGTTCTCGAAAGCGGCGACGTATGGTTGACTCGCTGACACGTCGACCATGTATACTTATAACAACTTTCAATTCTGTCCGAGACTAACGTCTCCGTGGCCGAGGTATTAACAACGTTGCGTTGTAAACCTTCTCTCCTCGAGGAAGTGTTGATGCTTAAGGATGGCGGGGAGGTGTACAGTACTGGTTCTACCAAGGAAAAGTAGGTGGTCTGCCTCTACCACAAACAAATCGACCGATCGGTTGCGATAAAAACACTTATACCTCGGGTTGGAATTCCTTATCTTCACCGGATACCCATGAAAGATTCTTATAGTCCATCCCCATGTAAAACGTGGCTAGCCTTATCCGGTATGCTACGCATGCGACACAATAAAGTGCATGCTGCTGTTTTTGTTGTATGAAAAAAACACAAGCAAGGTTTTACGCAAGCGTAAAATAGCTGCCGAGAGAAAATAGCATTATTTCTGGGAACAAAGTTTAACATAATAACAAACCAAGTCACGGGTGTTAAAACAATATTCAAAAAAAAAGAGTTGTCACGGAGACGTAAACACGCCACGACCGTGTTTTTTTACCCAATTTGTGTTACGCGAATCCTTGAAATACCTTACAAATTGATTACATATTCACCTTTGTAGCACGACGTGCTAAAGTACACATAAGCACAGAAATAGTGTGCATTACAACACATATAAACTGTTCACTGTTACCATGTGTAATTAGTTAAGGAACTGTTGCTACCTTACCATCAGCAATAATGAAACCAATGAAAATTAAAAGAAAAGAAAATCGGGCAATCAACAGGCTTGAACCCTACCTTCCTGGGCAGTAACACGGCGCCTCGATCAACTGCGCTATTGAGGCTTGTGAATGTTCCGTCGCTAATATACATATAATACTAATTCAGCTGATTACATGCTACCAATCGTGAACGCTCTGCCAATCCCGTCATTCTTCGGGATCCCACAAAGCAGTGTACGAAATGTTGCGAATGACATGCTACATTTGACTGGTTTACAAAAACGTCATTTCAGCAAGTGAAATGGTAACCTTGCAACGTTATAAAATATGTGTTTATACCATTCAAGTTTTTCAGACGAGTTCTCTAGGAATTCAAGTTGTAAAGCATGCTTATTGCCACTTACATGAGTCACAGTCTGTTAACCATAGACAGATATAAAAGCAATATAAGAGTCAGCTGCCTTCGGCAGCTGAATAATAAATAAAGTAGATATAGCGATTACAATATTCCTTAAATGACGTCACTGGCATTTATTTTCATCAAAATGGTGACGTTACTGACGTCATGACGACATGTCATAGAGAAATTCTTTGACATTCCTGTACAACTATACCATTACCCTTACAACTTATGCATGTTTCATTCAAATCCGTCCATATATTGTTGAGATCTAGCGAAAAAAGAATTTTCATATTAACGTCACTGGAGGCCATATTGGATGACGTTATAAAGATTTTTGACGTTCGTCTACAACTAGACTTTATTCTCTATATGCTGTAAAAGTTTAATCAAAATCCGATCATAAATGGAGCAGATATAGTGACAACAAAATTTCCATTACGACGTTACTGGCGGCCATTTTGGATGACGTCATGACGTTAAAACTGTCAGCGTTGACCAAGACAAACACTGATGGATTTTACAATAAAAAAACAAGAAAAATGCAATCAGTGAAAAAAATGACTTTTCATGACATTGTGACGTCACTGACGTCAAGGCATTATTACATAGAGACACGTGTTTACGTTTTTGCACAACTAGACCCTGAACCCTACAATCTGTGAAAGTTTCATTCAAATCCGAAGATAAATGTTTGAGATCTATCGATAACAAAAATTGACTGATGACGTCACTGGCGGCCATCTTGGATGATGTCATGACCTCAAAATGGTCGGCACACAAGTCCAGAATGTCCACTACCACTGGGTAAAAATTTGACTTGCTGAGACCAATATTTCCATGAGAAGTGCGTGTAGGAGGAAGAATAATAATAATAAGAAGAATAAACAGAACAATAACAAGAGGTCTTTCCACTGAAAGGTGGAAAGCCCTAAAAATATCACTATTGCTGGATTAAAAATCTGAATAGACTACTTTATGACCAAAACAAACATAAAGGTCAAACTTACTTCTGCGATCGTTGCCTTCACGGCTATTCTGGAAAAGGACTACTAACCAAACACAGAGAAGACTGTGAGGGTATCAACAAAAAATCTTGTAGAATAGAAATGCCGCAAGAAGGTAAAAATCACATAAAATTTAAAAATCATCAAAATCAGATGCCTGTGCCTTATGGAATATATGCTGATTTTGAGAGTATAATCAAACCGCAATCAATCAAATTTGGAAAAAAATCTGAATTCAAAATGTACACGAAGCTTGCGGGTTTGGATACCAGGTTGTCGGACCTGATGGTAAAGCTGAAGAACCTGTTATTTACAGAGGTGAAGATGCTGTTGAAGTGTTTTTAAATTGCATGGAACGTGAAAAGAGCAAAATTAATAAAACATTTGCTCACCCAGAACCATTAATCATGACACAACAAAATGAGGAAGATTACGAAAAAGCAACACACTGTTGGATATGCGAGAATGAAATAGGCAGAAAATCTGGTAAAAACGGCAAAGTAAGAGACCACTGTCATTTTGCAGGAGAATACAAAGGTGCAGCACATAAAAACTGCAACCTAAAGCTGAAAATAAAACCAAACAAAACACCTACACCTGTTATATTTCACAACCTCAAAGGATATGATAGTCATTTGATTATGCAAAAAATACATCAAATGAAAGGTAATATTACATGCATCCCAAACAACGCTGAAAAGTATATTTCATTTAGTGTTGGACAACTTAGATTTTTAGACAGTTTCCAATGTATGGCTTCGTCTCTGGAAAAATTGGTTAAAGCAACAGACAAATCCGATTTTAAAATTACCAAAAATCAGTTTGGGGAACAAACAGATTTACTTTTACGAAAAGGTGTTTATCCATACGAATATATGGACAGTATGGAACGATTTAAGGAAACACAATTACCGCCTATAGAAAAGTTTTACAGTAGTCTTTCAGATGAAAGTATAAGTTCCAAAGATTATGAATATGCTCAAAAAATATGGAAAAAGTTTAACTGTAAAACTCTTGGAGACTATCATGATTTATATCTAAAAACTGATGTAACTCTGTTAGCGGATATATTTCAAACTTTCAGAAAAACATGTATGAATGCATATAAACTCGATCCCTTGCATTACTACACAGCGCCTGGATTATCTTGGGATGCTTTACTTAAACATTCTAAAATAGATTTAGAACTTTTGACAGACATTGACCAGCACTTGTTTGTAGAAAAAGGAATGCGAGGTGGCATAAGTATGGCATCAAAAAGACACGCCAAAGCAAACAATCCATATGTGGCTGATTATAACCCTGACGAGGAAAACAGCTTTATAATGTATTATGATGCTAATAACTTATATGGATGGGCAATGAGTCAGCCACTTCCATATTCTGGCTTTGTTTGGAAAGCCAAAAACAAAAAAGGAAAATATTCTAAACCAAAACCTGGCAAAGGACAAATACTTGAAGTTAATTTAGAATATCCTAAAGAACTTCATGATAGTCACAATGATTATCCACTTGCCGCTGAAAGATTAAAAGTAAAAAAGAATGGTTGTCTAAATACCAGACAGATCTGCTAGAAAATAATAGCATGATAAATACAGAACAACTAGTTCCAAATCTTATGGACAAAGAAAAATAAGTGATACATCACAAAACCCTGGAACTGTATTTATCTTTGGGTATGAAACTAAAAAAAGTACACAGAGTATTAGAATTTAATGAAAAACCATGGATGGCATCATACATAAATCTAAACACAGAACTTAGGAAAAAAGCTAAATCACAATTTGAAAAAGATTTTTACAAACTTTTGAACAACTCTGTGTTTGGCAAAACAATGGAAAATTTACGCAAGCGGACTGATATAATACTAGTCAGAACTGACAGCTCCGAAAATGAAAAAATAAGAAAAATACTAGCCAAACCCAACAATACATGTGAACAAAACAAAATTAACATTAAACAAACCAATTTATGTTGGAATGTCAGTATTGGATTTATCAAAGTACATGATGTATGATTGGTATTATAATACCCTGAAAAAAAGGTATGGAAATGACTGTACTTATTATACACAGACACTGACAGCCTACTGGTAGACATCAAAACAGATGATGCATACAAAGACATGGCTGAAATGAAAGATGAGTATGATCTAAGTGATTATCCTCAAAATCACCCAATGCATGATGATACAAACAAAAAAGTATTGGGTAAAATGAAAGACGAATGTGCTGGTGTTGCTATAGCTGAGTATGTTGGATTAAGACCCAAACTATATTCTATTTTGAGAGCGGATGAACAACTTATCAAAAAAGCAAAAGGAACAAAAAAATACGTAATCGAAAAAAATATAAACTTTGAAAACTACAAGGATGCTTTGTTTAACAAGAAAAAATACACCCATGATATGAATATGATACACACGATGAAGCATCAACTATACGGCATAACAGTAAACAAAGTAACACTGTCACCATTTTACTCAAAAAAATACATTCGAGAAGATGGAATTACAACTGATGCATATGGTTTTTATAAAAACTTATGAATTTGGGTATCAGCAGGAACAATAAGTAATTCTTCTTTGACAAATCCTCTCTGCGGCGCTGGTAATTTTAAATAATAAACTCTTATACCTTGCGTCACCATATAACTTTTAATCTTGTAAATATCTACACTCCACATTGGATCAGTTGCTCTGCGTTTTCCACCTTCTTGTTCCCCGGGTTGATATAAATATCTTACACTTGCATTCATACAAATAGGATCACCTTTTAATGTTTTTGTTTCAACAAGAGGGAGCTTTTTTGTCTCCACATTTATGGCTTTAACAACTTCTGGTAATCTCTTTACCCACTCTCTATTGCGTTTTTGTGAATCTATTTCCTTAGCATACTGATAACCAAACAATCTTTCAGCTAATGTTCTGTTAAATCTTTCCACTATAGCTTGGTCTTTGTGTATTTCTGTTCTGCCCCGTCTGATATTTACTTTGTGTTTTGCCATCAACTGCGATACTGCACCCATAAATTCTCTGCCTGGATCCACTTGTAATAATTTTGGATATTTTAGATGCCGACTGTATATTTTTTCAAATGCTTTGGCAACTTCTGTGCTATCCTTGGAAGTCAGTGGCTCTGCTTCTTTGTATCTACTTGCAATATCAACCACAGTCAATGCATATTTATATGTCTTGCGGCCACGGCCAAAGCCAAAAGTATCATGCGGCAGAAATAACAAATCAGCTTGATGCACTCCATTCTTAGCAGAAACATCAAACCTGGGTCTAATTTTTTTTTTTGGCGCAGGTAAATAAATCTGCCACACAGTTTGTGTCTTTAAAAATTCTAATGCCTGTTTCTTACTGACACCAGCCTCTTTTGACAATTTTTTAACTGCTGAGTAACCTTTCCAAAATCCTTTTGGGCTGTAATAAATCTTTTCCATTTTTTTTTTCTACTAAAGATTACAATTTATATAAATATAAAGAAAAAAAATGGATATCACAACTGCACGATTCGATGAACTGCTCAAAGAGCAATATCAATATAGCACAAAGAAATGGACAGACTTGGAAATAGATAAAATATACACTATTACAGATACGAAAATAGTAGATACCGAATATGGTCCATCCATGGTATTAACATTATTAGGCAACGGTGAAGTATGGGCGCCTGATCATCTCAAAAATAAATTAGAAAAGAGTGCTAAACCACCACCATATTATATGCGACCACTTGGATTGAAACCATGTAAAAAAAATAAAAAAAATAGGTATCATGCATATGACTTAGTCTTTCCAAAGGTTATTTCAAAGTAATTATAGTTTTAAACTATCTTTATTTTTTTATGAGCTCAATTTATACGCCACAAATCCAGTTGCAACCATGCCCACCACAATAAACGTAATTTCTCTATTCTGTTGATCCGGAGATGGTGTATAAAAATCACTCAACTTAGGCTCCGGTTCCAAAGGCAAATGTTTGCCAGTTATGTAATAATACTGTTTCATAGCTTTGTCTACATCAGCAAAAGTCTGCTCTGCATGATGCTCTTTTTGCAGTTGCTTATTAATAAAATCTAATCTCTCTGTTCTTTTTTTATTCCACGCCGCTTGTGCTGCGTTCAATTGTTCCACTGCTTTGTCATGCCTTTGTCTTTCCTCATCTGAATCACTTCCCATTTTTGAAAAGAAATAATTTGAACCGCTAAACGCCAATGCATTTGTTAATGCGCCACCTATCATCATTGCTACTGCACTTGCCATTTTTTTATATATATATTTTTTTTAATTATTTCATAATATCCGCAGGAATAATACCTTGCTTAATCAGCATATCCTTTGTAGCCATTGCTAACATTATATCCACAGACAGCATCCCAACATCTGTCATATTAAAATCCACTTTAGGGGCTGGTCTTTTTAGTAGTTTTCTGCCAATCTCAGAATATCCAACAGTTAAAAGTGTTTCCACTCCAGCGTGATACATCATATTTACAATTTGTTTTCCGTCAATACTTGCTGCCATTTTTTTTTATATTATTTTTTATATTTTTTTTAAAATAAATTATCAAAAACAATCAAACGGGTCTTTTGGTGCAACACGAACAGCAGCAGGTTGCACAGGTTGTGTAGCAGATTTCTTGTTATAAATATACAAACCCAACCCAGCAATGCCTACTAATAAAACCAGACACGGTGGAATATAATTTTTGTATACGTTTATTTTGATTTCTGGTTCCTCTTTATCTATTGTTATTTTTGTTATTTCATTTTGCTTTGCAGCATCTTGCTTTGCATCTTGCTCTACCAAACGCTTTGCCTTTCTTGCCGCTGCTCCTTTTTTCCCAGCTTCTATTCTTTTTGGATTTTTTACTTTTTGCACAGGTATAACTTCACTCTCTTGGTTCTCCATCATTTATATTATCTATATTTTTATTTTTATTAAAATCAATATGTCTAACAGTTGTCAGTATTGCTGTAAATGGTGCTAAGCACATTCCATACCTGTAATACAACTCCCAACAAGCACTTGTCAAAGCATGATTAATAAATGGGTCTTCCTCCAAATCTTCTATCAGTTTTGGTGGATTGGTTACATTAAAATATTTTGATACTCCCATCACATACAAGTTAATAAAAGAATTGCCTAAAGTCTTAGTCATGCTTGCCCCAAGCCTTGCTTCATATCTGCAGTAAAGTTTGTTAATTTCATCCGGGGGCATGCTATCTATATTCGTGAGTTGTATGTCTTTACCCAAATATTGACGACTACCACCGCCAGCCACTATGGCTGATAATCTTTCTTTTTTTGTTTCTTGTTGCTTTGATTCATCACTTTCTGTGAAACCTTCTGATATATCTTGTAATAGTTCTTCCGCATTCATTTTTATATTAATAATTTTATTTTTTATCTTGAAATAAACATAAAACATAAAACAACCAGTTGCGATATTCATGCAACTAGTTATTGTTAGTATTGTTAATAACATTGTTATTAATATTGCTATTTTTTTATTAGCATTGTTAATTTGCTGCAAGCATTGCTATTAACATTGCTACTTTACTATGAGCAATGCTACTTTGCTATGAGCAATGCTATAAGCATTACTATATTTTTTGATATTTCCATTATATTTTCATGCCAGTATTGCTACTTTGCTGTTAGTATTACTATTAGCAACAAAGCAATGCTGTTAGAAAAAAAAAGCATTGCTGTTAAAAATTATTCAACCCAATAACCAGTTGGTTGGTCAGTCCTCAATATTAACTTTGAATATTTAGTTTTTGCTAAAGCTTTTCTTATTCTGGTTCTCTCTTCCAGTGTCGGAATAACATCATTTTCTCTCAAACAATTTTCATAACTATCTCTGTCCTTGGTGTAAAACATACACAACCAATTTGCTTGCTCCCGCAAATCTTTTAATACAGAATTATATCTCTGTGATATAACCCACACTGATTGTTTGGCGTGGCGGCCAGAGAATGCCAACTCTGATAACATATCCCTTTTCTTTGTTAATTCTTTTGTGGCGGAGCAATCATCAATGATGTATAATGTGGGCTTGCCAGCATATTGTTTGAAAAATAAACGCAACAGTTCTTGCAGCATTTCTTTACCGTTGCTAACGGGATTGACAATTATTATTTTTTTATCTCTCGGGTTTCTCACATCTCCTATCCAGGATCTATTTTTATAAGCCTCGTTCCACTCTATGGTTGGACACAATATAATTATATGTTCAAAAACTCCAACATACTCTTGTTCAAGTATGTCAAGAACAAACTCTGTTTTGCCGCAGCCTGTCTGACCGCAGATAATGGCACTGTGTGAATATTTAGTATATTTAGTATCGTGATTCTTTGAATCTTCCATCTTCGAACTTGATTTGCGCATCTTGTATTATATATAGATAAATATTTAAAGGTTGATCTGCATCTGCTTTTTTATTTATTAGTATCGTTATGACTTCACTGCCGTTTTCTATTTTTCTTCCACTGCCGTATAATAAATTGTCATCACATGTTCTAAGGTCAAGCCACAAAGCATATGATTTTGTCAGATAGGTCTCAAGAGAAACATTGGTAAAGTTTAAGTCCCTCGCTACTATTTCTGTCTCTTTGTTTATTTTTGATGTCAAGGCAAAATATTTGTTGATTTCATCCCAATGTTGATATGCCTTCATGCCCTGACTATACAACTGATTTGGTACTCCCTCTATTGTCATTTCAACTTTTTCAATCATTGGGTTGTAATAGGTTTCTGTGCTTGTTCTTTCTGGGTCTTCAAACAGCATTAGAATACCTTTCATGCTCTGTGCTGGTACATTAATGTTGATGTTCCAAAGGGTATCAGATTTTTTTTATATTATTTTTCTATGTCGCAAGATACGATCATACAAAAATACTATCTTACCATTGATTTGCTGTCTTATTTGTCTGGATAATTCAACATCACTAACCATATCAAATTCCAAGCAGATATTTTTTATTACATAAGATGCATCAGCATCAGTGCTTTTGATAACTTTGTTATAATCATTAAACGTTAATTCATATTCTAACCTGTCGCCAAGCCCCGCTTGATAAAATGACATATGACTTTCTAACATTTCAAAGTCCAGTGAAATACAAAATCTATTTCCATAAGCTGCTGCTATAGCTTCATCTTCGGTGTCTGAGGAAGCATCTCCCGCGCCAACTCTATGTTTTAACATGTTTGCTTTACCAATACCTTGGTAAGCTATGTTTAATCTTTCGGTAGGGGCTTTCCATAAATCTACATAACAATGATATATATCACTGTCATCTATTGACATGACCTCATTGCCACTTATTCTTATTGTCATTTTTCACAATTGCTCTACCCAGATTTTGATATATAGTAGCGTTGGCGTCTGTTCTGCTTTTAAGTTCTATTTCAAAGGCAAGACGATCAGTACGTGGAACTATCACATCATTAGTACTTAGATTGGGAAATCTCACAAGCAGTTGCTGGTTTTGGTCTATTGTTGATGGATTATTAGTTATTACTACACTTGTGCGGATGCCCTTGGCACCATGAGGCTCTCTTAGTTTTCTATGAGGGTTGAGTTTGTTTCCGTAAGCTGACAATGTTTTTATTTTTTAAATATATTTTTTAAAATTAAATAAAATAAAAACAATGGCTGAAGGTGGATTTGAAAATCCTACGTTTGATCCAAATGTTGAAGATGTGAATGCTTTTATAAGTGATATGCTGCGTGATGAAGAACCAGAATTTACACAACCTGGCCCAGAATTCCAGAGACAAATTGTAAATGAAAATAACCATATTGATCAGCTTCAAGGGGAAGATAAAACAAAAGAACAGCTTACACAAAAAAAGTGGTTAGTAGATCAATTTTTTAATGAAGTTAATGCTGAGATCAGCGGAATTGATTATAATGATGATTTTAGAGTGGATGAGGACGAAAACGGTAGAACAATGTTATATGCAGTTCGGTTGGGGGCAAATGATGTTCCACTTACCTATTATAGGGGAAATAATCCAGAAGAACCAATTAAATGTTATAAGCTGGACACTCTACGTGAAAAACATGGCATTGACTTCATAAAAAATAATTTAAAAATATATGATTATTTAGTTCCACGTGAAAGAAAGGCTCAGGGCAGGGCAGAATTAGCAGCCTTGGCAAAAACAAGAGATACCATCGCTGCAGAAAATATACCATTGCAAACTTTTTCAACAACTGAAGATGTACAAAATACAGTAGATGCTGTAAATATAATTGAGAGTGATTTGAGTAATATAATAGATGAAACTCATCCTAAAACTGCTGTTCAACCGGAAAATCTAACACTGCGAGAGATACGAGGTTAAGATAAAAGATTGCATGGAGAACTTACTAATAATCTCTCAAAGCTCACTGAGCTTGATAAAGACATAACAAAAGAAAAACAAAAATTAGAACAGGTTAGCACCCCCGGGCAGGAGGATGAGTTTCAACAAGAGCGCATACGTGACAGAATAAAAAACTTAGAAGATGAAAGAAGTGCACGACTTGAAGCGGCGAGTGAAAACAAAGAAGCATTACGCAGTCAAATAAACAGGATAAAAGAAACTATAAATAAGGTGTTAAAAGAAGACACAACATTGGGTGAGAGAATAAAAACATTATTCAGAGAGCAAGGTATTACTATTGTTAGTATTTTGACTGCGTTTGGTATGATTATTGGGGTATTAGCTGAGGCCATTATTCCTACAACGGGAGGAGGAAATGCACCTGTTCCGACTCCAAAACCTGATCCATCAAGTGTAAAAGACTAGATAAAAAAAGAACTACTTAATCTTGGTAAACTTCTTGCCAACCTGGCTGGTAAAGCTGCTGCAGCACTTCCAGGAGTTATTGGTGCAATAGTATCATGGCTTTTATCTGCAACAGGTAATGTTATTAATTGGCTTGGTAACAATCTATGGGCTTTGCTTGTGTTTGTTTCCGGGTTGTTGTATGTGGCAGCCAAAGAGTGGTTTAGTAAATCTCGTAGATAAGTAATGCAGCAATACCTATTACTATAGTACCAACAATTATAGTTGTTTTGTTATCTTCGTGTTCAGTCGCTATTTTTTGTATTTCTGGCGGGTTATGTTCCACAGTTTTATGTATTGATTTATCAAAGTCAGAATGTTCCTGTAAAAAATTCTTTGTTGTGGTGCCTTGAAAAGGTTGAACATTTTTTGGTGGCACTGGTTTTACATTTACATCATTATTCAATCCTAATGCTTGTGCATCGGTTGCTATTACAATTTCATTATTGTAGTCTTGTATTATTCCGATTCTTAATTCCATGTCACTCGGAGACATGTACAATCCACTTCCATAGACAAAATTTACTTTACTTCTTGCATATTTTAGGGTGTTTTCATATCTTAAAATTTGACTGGGCAAGTTGATGGGGCTATTTATTGCGTCCTCTACATTTGCCAGTTGTTTTTGTGCATCAAATGCCGTTCCAGTTCCAAGTATATCTGTTCTTGTTTGTGATTGTGAGCCAAGGATTGCCCAGCAGTATGTTCTTATGCTGTCATTAATTCTTTCTACTCCAGCTCTTGTGAAACCAGATGAACTATCTAGTATAAAAGTAGACCAACTATTGTCAGCCTCAGATCCTTGTGCAATGTAATCAATGTGATATGTTTTATCACTCTTATAGACTGTAAAACTCATCGTTTTGTTGTCGTATACAGTATTTATCAAAGGATGATAACCAATATTTGTCCAGTAATTATAAATTGTTCCTAGACCATCATTATAGCTTTGTTTCTGTCTCCAGTCATCATACATATCAACATTAAACTCCTTGCATATTCTCTCGTATGCGTTTCGGTTATATGTGTTATTAAACGCATTCCAATTTGAGTCTTGCGGCATTGCTACACTCATCTCAAATAATATTCTTCTAACTTGGTAATAGACATGAAATCGAAATAACGAACCAACCAGTGCATCAGCTTTTAGATGGTTGTTGAATTCAATGCCACATCCAGTTGTCGCACACCACATAGCAAAATTCAACTGGTTCTGCCAAAATAACATCCAATCTGTTCCCCAGCGTTGGACTATAGCATCTGATTTAACGTATGGGAGTTTGTATTTTTCAAAGACATTTGGAAATGATGCTTTAAAGCATTTACCGTCTGATGTAATGACTATGTTTTGATTTATTATATCTATCACTTTCTTGCTAAAAGTATTTGAATATTGAGCATCTGGGTTATATTTGAATTTTTTAGAAATCATTTTTATTTTGTATTTTTATATATATAAAAAATATGTTTCATACAATTTCAAACATATACGGTTCTATTAGCTTACAACAATATATCGATAATAGAAATGGAGATAAGCGCGTTGGATTAAAAAGTTTTACATACACTATTGGCTGGTTTAATATTAATCATGAAACCATAAAGACAAGAAACCCAGATAAAATAAAACATTTACCAGGTGGACTCTATAACTTTCAAGACTTGGTAGAAGATTTTAAATTGCTAAATGAAAATATTATCCTGGACAGTATTGAGCAAATTGGCTTCAGCATTATAAATACGCCAATAGAGACACGAATGTCAAGCGGTCTTTCAAATATGCTGGGATTCAAGGACAGAAAATGGTTGACAGGTACTAATATAGGAGATTATCCAATTGATTTAGCTCCTTATAAACAGCTATATGTTCATCTGGAACAAGTTAATACGAGTAGTAATTATTTCAATGGTGCGCCAAGCACTATTATAGGGGTTGTACCTGTAGTAAATAAGCAGTTTGGAGATATAGTATATACAAGTTTTTATCCTGAATATCACTGTCTTACGAATGATGCAATTACTGAATTGAAAATAGAAGTCAGAGATGAGTATGGTAACAAGATAAATAATCACGGTTTGCCTATGAGTTGTGTTTTAGAAATTATTTAAAAAATATATTTTTATAAAAAAAACAATGAGTATATTTGGACCAACAAGACCTAAAAAAACAGAAGACTTAGAGGCTTTGATAAATAATGTTCAAAATTTATATAGGCGAATTGTGCCTTTTGTTGACCAGTTTAATCATTTAAAAAATAAAGTTGATAATCTTAAATATGGAATTATAACAATATTTGCGGAGGCTAAGGGTCCACTTGTGTTGAATAGAATACTCTCATTTGGTAACGGTGGGGCAGAATGTGGGGCATGTAATGACACGCCGTGGACGGATTATGGGAATAGGTTTAGCATGTGAACGATTAGTTGGTGACGTATCTGTAATAGTTTCTGTTAATGGTGTTGAACAACCAAATTATGGCATAACGCTTCACATCATCCCACGCAATCATGATAACTTTGATAAACCTTTAGAGATTGGTGCTGGTTCTGTTGTTAACTTTGTATGCAAAACTGCCAACGCTACCGCTGTGAATACGGTGGTATCATTATTAATTGAATTAATTTAATTTTTTATTAATAAATAAAAAAAATGCCGAAGCAACCGACAGCACCAAGTTTATATCCTGAGTTGCCAGTGGAAGACGGACAAAATTATAGATTACAAAAGATTTCAGAAATTGAAAAAAAGTTAATTACAGAACGAGATATACGTCAGTCACTTTATCAAAAATATAAACGTGGTATTAATATTACAGATGGAATTGACACTACCTTAATATCTGCAGGTGTTATTATGGCTGGGATTGGATTTGTTGTTCCAGTTTTGTTACCTTTAGAAATAGCAGCGATAGTATGTGGAGCTACAGGTGTTTGTATTAATTTTATCAGACGCAAGCTTAATGCAAAAGCTCAAAAACATCATGAAATAAAAACTTTGGCGGAGTCTAAGTTAAATAGTATAAAGCAGTTAATATCAAAAGAGTTGAGTGATGCACAGATATCTGAGCAAGAGTTTAAGTGGATTTTGGATGAGTTAGATAAATATTATAGTTTAAAACAGGACAACAAACAAAAAAAGGCTGAAATAAGTGAAGTTCAAAAAAAGGAACTAGTAGAGCAGGGAAGAAAGGAAGCAATGGCAACCTTACAAAAAAGTCTAAAAAGTGCGTGATTTATTGTTTTAGTAGCGTGTTTGAGTATGATCCGCCACCTTTGTATTCAAGGTCGGAAAATTGTTGATTTGGGTGTAATTTTGATAACTATATATTTTTTTTTAAACTTGCAATCTTCACTACCCCTATTTTAAAAAAGTTTTAATAAATATATGTATTTGTATTTTGAAAATATATCTATTTTGAATTTTCATATTTGAGGTTTTTTATTTCTTGTACATACTTGTTTTTCAGATTTAAAAAAATCAAACTTGAGTAAGTAGGTACCATTTCATATTTTATTTCTTGTACATACTTGTTTTCAGATTTTAAAAAATCAAACTTGAGTAAGTATCTACCATTTCATATCCCGAAGTATGTAAAAACAAATTTTGAGCCAGAACCCCCAAAATACATATATATACTGTAAGTTTCATGTTAATTTTTTTTTTTTTTTTACTTACATGTATCTTTCTTTTGCATTTGCTATTTGTTGAGAGAACATTCACCTTACTTTTCTACGAAGATATCATATTATGAATTACTGAAAAGAAGATTGATAGTTTTCGGCCTGAACTGGATGTTTACGATGCAGAGCATTACGGCATAATCGCGTGTTTATAAGCATTGAGTGGGCCTGAAGCACTCAGCATATTTGTAGCGCAATATACTATCATCTAGTTTTAGGAAATAAAGATTTTTTGTATTGTCACTTTTAACAATTTGCGTTGCTCCACAATAAAACATTTGCTTTTATTTGTCACTGATTTGTCTGCAATGTTTTGTACTGTATAATCCGAACGTGATTTAAGACTATAAATAGGAGCAGGGTTGATAGGGCCCTGATAGACCGAAGCATTGTGGTGTAGTGGTTAGAGCGTCTGCCTTGCATTCGGGAGGTCGTGGGTTCGAGTCCACTAGCCGCGTCATACCAAAGACTTTAAAAATGGAGTAGCCACTTGTATCCCTTGCCTAACGAGCAAATAATGGGTAGTGCTACGACTGATTGACCAGTGTCAGAATAATGTGACTGGGGTATCATGTCTACTACGGCGTGGTATTCCAGTGTGGCAGCACTATAAAGAAATCATAGACATATCATCACATCACACACAAAAACACACAGATAAAAGTACAGACTCCATTGGGGTAGGACGCCTGTCGTAGGCGGACGGACTATAATCCTTAGAAATACACACACACACACACACACAGGGCCCTGATAGGAGTTAGAAACATCTCACAGGGTAAAACCGACACCTCCCCCTCGACCACTTAGTAGAAAGAATGTCTGTTTTTTTCTATGTCGGTCCTGTAAAGATGGAAACTTTATTCAAACGGTGTGTCCTTGAAAATAGTTCAGCAAAACTATTTCATTATCAGTAGGGGAGCAGCCTTGATATTTTCCTACATCTTTCAAATATCGCAACCACGCTTGACAACGAAAAGTAGTACGTCAACTTTCGGCAACGTCAAAAAAAAAAAAATGTCCGCCATTTTGAATTTTTTAAAACGCATAATTTGGAAAATTGTGACAATTTTTGATCATGAAATTTCATTTCCCCTTTAGGTTTCGTGATTTTCGTCTGTACCGACTTTTTTTTTTAGAAGCTCTACTGCGTGATAAATTCAGACCCGCCTTGTAAAATGTCGAAGCGAGGGGCGATAACTCTAAAAGATGCCATCTTTAGAATACGATTAGAATGACAACAACCGTGTGTTTTTTGTTAAATAAAGTACGAGGAGATACTTGAATTGTTGTTTTAGCTCACACATTACATGAATTTTGCTGCATATCACGAAAAGCATGTTATTTCTTTATCAAAAGTACACGAAAATACGAATGGTTTGATTTAACTGTAATTTTGACTCGACTGACCTCGCAAGAACTGCAGGCGCGTATTCGATGGAGCGGGTAGTATTGGGCACCCTCTCATATGTGGAAAGTTTACGTAACAATCGCTACTGTTCAAGATGGGAGTTGGGATGGAGAGAAGGAGGGGGAGGGCATCTGAACTGAGATTTAAAAGGATGCACCCCATCCCCATCCCACCCCAACTAAAATCATGAAAGCTAGTTTGTTTTTGAAAGCTCTTCCAAGCATACAGTACATTCTTAAACATATTCAGATAATACATTTGTTGCTGTGTTTTTGACTAGACTGTCCAGTGTCTAATTGTCATCCGCAACTTGGCGCAGTCAGTATCGCAGCGGATTTGTAACCGGAGGTGGTGCCACTGAGTTTTGTCGGTGTGTTCTTGGGCAAGACACATTCCCTTAGCCTCATCCGTCGGATGGGGACGTAAACAGGGTGGTCCCGCTTATAGGTCTATCATCCGAGCATGTTAAAGAACCATAGGAATCTGTTCGATAATAAGGGTAGTGCACGGTTCCCGGATTCCTATGTATCCTTCCCCTCTCTCTGAGGCGGCTCTAAATAACCTGTACTGTGTTGATGAGCCGTTAAATATTCAATTCAATTCATCCGCAACTGCACTCAGCACTGTCATATGTACTATAGCTGTCCCATGCTAGTATCATGAATCAACCGTGGAATATATCACCCACACATAAAAGGGTTTGAGGGCCCCATCTTACTTGTATTAGTTTAAATATAGACCATTTGTCGGTTGAAACCTAAGATGAATTTTTTATCAGACAGAAACACTGTCGTAATACTTATACTGATAGCATCGAAGGAAAATGAAGAAGGCCATTTCTTTTACTTTATATTTTTAAAGTTGAATTGTGTTTTATGTCATTATAGCACATTTTAGGCCATATTTCCTGGGTAGAACCAGTACTGTGTACTTACTGCTATCTGTAAGAAACGACACTTTCTCACCTACAAGTTGAGCTCCCATTGGGAATTGAACCCGCAGCGGTGAGAGGTGAAGATGAGATCGTATACAAATATAAAATGCCAACCGAACATCTCAACTCAATATGTCCATGGGACTTGAATGAACGCACTGAAAACAATCCGTGGAAAATTGTACTATGCAAGAATATATATTCATAAATAAATTTTATTTTGATGCAAAATCGATATGCTCCTCTAGACATCATAGATAAAGATCATGTAAAGTTTCGAAAAGATTGGTTAAAAACTGTGGAAGGATATAGACGCACAGATAACTAACACCATATGCCGCCTCACCTTTCAATGGTAAACAATAAACATTTAAGGTACATATTAAGGCCTTAAATATTATCTTTCATGACTAAGTAAAAAATATGTAACAAGTCAGATATCAAAATGAATTATTTATTTGATTTAAAACATTTTATTTCAAATATTTACATCAAAACATCCCAAATATAAAGGGTATTACATAAAAAATTAAATTGCATCATACAATAATTGTTTTTATTTATTAAAGGGACACACAGCATTTATCAAGTTTTTATCAAGCATTAAAATGTAATTTATTTTCACTTTACACCCGCTTGCATATATTTAAATTATAAGTTATAACATTTTGGAGTTTAAAAAAAAGAAGATTGCTGCATGTCCCTTTAATATGTAATTGTTTATATGGTGCAAGCCAATTTGAACATATGTGGGGTTATATATATATACATGTATCTGTTTGTTATTTTTTTGGTGAGGAAGACCACTCACTTTTCTTCTGGGTATAACCGGTATTATTATATAACCTATAAATAGACGCGTTTTCATTGGCTAAAAAGTAATTTTTTAGAAAAAATATCTAGCGATATTGACCTGTTTTTTTGATATTGACCTGTTTTTTTGATATTGACCTGTTTTATATAATTGTTTTTTTGATATTGACCTGTTTTATATAATTGTAAATTGAGGGTTATATAATAAAACAGTTATGGACTTTTCAGCTGTTATACATGATGTTGATATGTACCAAAAAATCATTATTGACCTCGGCTATCGCCTCGGTCAATAATGATTTTTTTGGTGCATATCACATCATGTATAACAGCTGAAAAGTCCATAATTGTATAATATACACCTCCTGCCATCTGTTATTCCACAAACTTTTATATAATCCAATAAAATTCAGAAAACATTTTAATCCAATAAATAAATTGGGCACGGCCGGTCAGATTAACAGAAACACATTTATATTTTCATATTAGCCCTTATTTTGAGCCACTCCAATGAACTATCCAGTTAATGTCGCCAACGATCCACCTTGTGTCTACAGTCGGATATGCATGTTGATATGATATTGTGCTGGCTGAACTGGTGATCCTCTTACTAGACATATTTTTCTTGAAGTTGATGCTAGTACTGTCCGTATGAGGTATTGCTGATTCATGATTCATAAAAAAAAAATAATATTGTACACCATCTTGTTATTATATACTATTCTTGTTCGTTTAAGTATTTCTGATTCTGTTGTTAATGTTGTAAAAAGTTATATGTGACTATTTGTTTCAATAAAATCCTCCCATATATATTGGGACATCACTAACTATTTTCAGCTAACTCCCAGCATCTCAGGACTCCAGGCTCTGAAAATAAAAATGACATACATGATATTTTGTTTCAACTTAAATAGGTAACAAGTTGTAATATGTAAATGAATAGTAATTATAGAACTTTTTTTACATGTACAATAAATTAAAAATAATCGTTTTCTGCTAAATCAACACATTTATTACCGGTATACCTTATTTAGAGCCGCCCCAAATGACACATAGGAATTCGAGAACCTGTCTTACTCTTACTAATGTATATATTAATAATTTCTATGGTTGTTTATCGTGCTTGGAGGATAGACTCCCCAGTTTCAATCCCAATCAAACAAAAGAGGCTGAGGAACAAACAAGACTGAGGGAAGATGTATTGCCCGAAACCATAGACGAAACTCAGTGGTGCATGTGTGACTTGAACCGGAAGCTCCAGATTGCTATCATCCACCATGCTATTGCTGGGCCATGCCAGCACATTATGTTAAGTCGGGGTCTTGGTTAAGTTTAATAATTTAGATGTAATACAGGGACCTTTTTATTTTGTTTGTTTAATTTTACATATGTACTAAGCACAATATGACCTATTTATGTGTCGATGTGCTGTAAAACACCATTTTTATTTTTAGTATAAAAAGTCTGAGACTAAGTGCAGGCACAGACCTAATAACAAATTATTAATATGTCTGTGGTGCAGGACTGGTGCACAATGCCACATATTTTGCAAAGAACAAACATTGATAAATTCATAGATTTTTTGAAGCTGCGCTTACCTACATACTGGCTAATACAAGGCTCTTGATGTAGTTATACTGTGAGACTGGGAAATTTGACTTGAATCTGGCTATGGTAATACTGCACACTGCCTCTAGCTAACTTAGTCTTAGCAGACCTGAAAAAAACAAGTCATATATGATATTGTTTCATTTGTTTTTAATATTAATAACTCTGTCCAACTTTCTCAATGCTAACAATGTCAGCATTCCATAACATTTTACTTAAAACACAACTGGAATTGAAAGTGGTGCTTTCCAGAAGATGATACTGTCCAAAATGTAAGTCACAGGTGGCATTCATGAACAAATAGTAGATTTTCAAGGCTTACATTTTCATCAATTATTCATCACTCATGTGTTCTAAAAAATTATCAGAATTAAGTTAATATATATCAACCACCACCGTTTTACATGTTTCAACGTTAAACACTTGTCATACAGAAATTAAAAGTGTATTTACTTACAAAGGCTACAGTGCAGACAATGCCATGACCCATTTCAGGCATTTGCTGGTGTGTTCCACTTTTCAATTTTAATTCTCTACATTGTCTACTGTAATACATCTATTTGTTTGTATTTTGTAAATTACGCACTCATGCAAAACTTGGAATTGTATACGATCGTGATTGTAACACTGTTTTAATTCTACTTCTGTGCAAATAAATTGAAATAATCCATCGGTCACCGTCAATCGGGCCGTTTGTGTAAACGATCTATCTGTGTATGTACACGGATCAGCATTATTTGACCTTTGAATGTGTGTGAGCTATTTTTAGCACATTCCTTAGCTATTTATAAACGTTCAGTTCAATTCACAATATTTAGTTTCTGTGACTGTGTATTGACCATATGATGTTAATTTGTCCAGGGAGAAGTGGGTTTGTGGCCTGCGACTGACTGGCCCTGGGCTGGGTGTTTTTCTGTGTCGCCGCCATTTTGAATAGCCTCTGAAAGAGTGAAATGCAGGTACTAACTTTCAAAACGGGCACGCAAAATGTATATTCACGAAAAAATAAGAAATTTTCAAAAAAGGTAGATCAGGTAATGATCTTCGACTCCTGTCAATTTCAACAATATTTAAGAATATACAATTTTTGTACCCGTTTTGAAACATTGGCAATTTCGAAGAAAACAAAAACTAGTTTTTTTCGATCTTCGCATTTGTACCGCGATTTCCGACTATGATATCTCAATAAAACCTGTCAACACGATTGTTTTATAAATCTCCGACATAATAACTGACTTCTGATATGATTTGTTTTCTTTGCCATCTAGTATAAGCTTTAAACTAGTGTTTCTAAACAGAGTACTATAAAATCCGCGCATCTGCACGTGCTTGCAAAATGGGAACTACGTTGCCTCCAACCCCAATTATTTATGTTTGAGTTATGCGGTTCAGGCACGTGAAATGACTCGTCTGCTCCTGTACTGTATATAATGTTTCACATGTTTCATTGTTTATAACACGTAGTTCTAAAAGAGTTTTTTGTACTATAATATTTTAAAAAAATGAGAAAAGGAATAACTTACTATTGTGCATTAAATGCGTGCACGCTTATTAAAGTTGACTGCAGCACACCTGTTTAGCTTATGATATTGTTCAATACTGTATTCGAGGCCATAACTAAACCATTTAGATATATGTTTTCCCAGTTGGTAATTATGTTTTGACTTCCTCTTCCTTTATAGTGTTTTGGTTCGAACTTAAGGTAGCTATCCCGCCAACAACAGTCTAACTTTATAACATATGTACACCGTTTCTAAACCTACTGACGACGAGGTATATATATATATATAAATTATATATTTTGAGAATCCCAACTCTATATATAGACACAATATAAACGGCTTTAACCAGCGAGGCCAACTCCCAAAACTCGAATTAAGAGTTAACAACTCAAAAATCATTTTACGCATACTCGATCACGGGTATTTTAAGAAGCCGTGAATACAATTTTACTTTAAATTGGCGCATATACATTATTCAATGACCTGAACACCTGGAAGAAGTTTTGATAAGCGGTTTTGTAGTGTAATTTTCCCGTTATTTGACGGGTAAGTTTCTTTAAAATGATGTTGTACCCAGTGTTTGTTTAACCTACGGTTAAAGGAATTGATGGTCGCTGCCTCTATCACTGTGGCAGGGAGTTTATTCAAATAATCCTCGACTCTGTAAGCAAACGATTTCTTACAGAGATCAGGTTTATTATTTCTTCCACTTTACTCAATACACTTTTATATGGTACAGTGTCAAAAGCCGCTTTGAATAAATGACATCAGTTTCTTCATCGTTAAATATCCACAGACACTCCACTAAGCTTATGAGCGGTTAGACACTCCAGTAACTGTGACTGAGTAGCATATGAGCACTGAAACAATGTTGGTGGGTGGATAGTAGAAGGTTCCTGATGAGATGGTCAACTATTTCTACTCCGACCATTTTCCCCCATTATTCTACAAGATATCGATGTAAGACTGATGTTCATGCCTTGATTTCTTTCCTGATTTAAAGACTGCAGTTACATTGCCGTTCTCCATATCTACGGTAATTTTCCTTTATCCAAGGATTTATTAAATAGATAAGTAACACTGGCTGTAAAACCGGTATCAACGCAAATGGATTCTCGACGAAAATCAGTCACGGTTGCACAACGAAAAGTCAATACTGACTGTATTATGTAGTTATTCGGCATAACAATGCCATTGTATAAATCTGTCACGGTGTCCTGACGATTGCAATTCTAATGTCTTGGTTTCACCCTTTCAGTGTCACGGATTTTCTACGACAATTACAGGGTTGATTAATGGAGGGAATCGTAGATACCAGTAGGTTTGAGAGTGTGGTGGAGGTTTATTTTTAGGAAGGATCTTCCATATGCATAAAGGAAGTAGATGTTAGTACATCTATGAAATATGAAAGTGATGTGTCCACCTTAAAGGGACACTCGGCAATCGAGTTCAGACAAGCTTAGTTTTTTAACATAAAAATGCATTTGTTTAATCATTAATATTAATTATAAGAATAGTATAAGGCACATTTTTGTTTTCGATATTTCTAACTTTTGATTATATTCATCAGTAATATATTCAATCCCATGGAAGAATAACGAAGACAAGTTGGACAATCAACATTGTATTCAACTATATGCAAGTATACAGATTTAAAGTGAAAATGATACTGGATAAATAAATCGAAAGCCTAAGGCATAAACGGTTGCAAGCATATTTTCACTACCGTTCATGAACAGTCCCAATCAAACCGAGACTGCAATATTTTTTGTATTTATCGTGTTCGGCGATTCCCTAATTTCTCATTTCATGCTCGTTCTCCCTTTAACGAGTACACCAGTGAATACAAACTTGTAGTACGTTGGTTACACTACAATTGCATACATATGAAATATTAAAAAATAAAAATATGATGGGTATGACGGATATATGAAGATTTAGTAGCGTCACAATAGTCTTTGACACTAGCCTACACGATCCGCATGAATTGATGTATGGAAAGCCGTGTTGTCTATTATCAATAACATCATTTGTTGATATCACCTATTGGAAAAGGCGATATCAACAAATGTTTTTTACAAAGGCAATACGACACCCCATAATGATGGTTGTGTTCATAGTTTTAAATTGTTCTCCTACTGAACAGTAGGCAGCTAAGTGTACGCACGTAGACTCATACAATTGGTATGAATCACACTTTGTGTCGTTTCCGTGTATTTTAAATGGAATAGTTTTATGATTAATCCCGTAATTTTATTCAGCTGTATATAATATTGCCTTTTCCTGCCCCTATGACTTTCGATATAGTGTCTAACCGCTTATGTACATGATGAAAACCACATAAAATAATGTTTTCATCTGCTAGTTAGCCTTTGAAAAGAGAAAAATCGTCGTTGAGTAACCGTTACATTAAAAATGTTGTCGTCGAGATGACACTTTCAGGGAGAAACCGTGGCATACATTTTTTTTAAAAAAACAGTTCTATTTAACCCTATGACAAACAATATGAACTAATTATTATTTTCTACTGGTTTGTATATATGTTTTGATAAAGAATAATGTATTAGAGTGCTATACGTTTTGAAGTTTTTAACAATTCTTTCAGTTTATAAATTGATGTATAAAATGTGGTTTATATAGAAACTGTGTAAAACATTTTTATTAAACATAATTAGTTAACTCATATTAGGGTATATAAGGATGTAATTCGCGTGAACAATTCCCTGAAAAGCAAAATACTTACCATTTTCATTCAAAATCCACGTTTGTAAACGACATCGTTGAGAATCATTGACCACTCTCGATGAACAACCGTGACTGGTTTTCGTCGAGAAACTATTTGTGCTGATACCGAGTTTAAGGGGTAAAGTTAATGTATTTTTTACATTAGTACGGAGTTAGGATGGCGATTATCAGGCCACTAGGATTTAGAAGATTTAATTTCGTTTTGTATTGTGCTGACCTTTTCTTCTGTAATATTGATGTTGATTAACCCAGTGGTAGTAGTTTTTCTTCTAGTATTGGTATATTGTCGATGTTTTCCTTTGTAAATACTAACACAAAGTGATCGTTTAGTACTTCAGCCTTTTCCAAATTGGATGTTTTTCCAAAATAATGTGTCGTCTGTTTTGATTGTGCACACATTCTATAGTTGGTATCATTTTTACAGTGTTTATATGTTTCCATTTCCTGGTTTTATTGTGATGACTTGGATTGTATTTTTATCTACGATCAGGTTATTCCTGGTTGGCCCAGGATTAACTAAAGTATACTCGGTAAAAAAAGTTTTGGACCAGGGTATATAAAGTCATATAAAGAATTTAAGTATCTTTATTTAGTAACCAAGGTCTACCCTACCCGGTTAATTTGGTACCAGAAACATTAAATTTCAAACAAGATTTGATTTTAAAAAAATATCACGAACACACAAAGGGTCTGTAAAAAATGTTGCAAAGTCCATAAAAAGTAACAGTTACGGACACATTCGAGTAACCAATAAAAAGTTTATTTTTTCGCAAACTTTCATTGTAAACGATAATTAATGTTGCTTGTTGATCTATTGTGAATTATCAACTGAGATAATAAGGGTTATGGTCGAATGTCAAGGTTCAGCGATCATTGTACGGGTTCGAACACTGCCATGGTCCAAAACTTTTTTTTACAGAGTATATTAAACTAAGACCTTATAAAAAAGAAACTTAAAAAGTTAAGTCATTGGGAATCAATGATATGCGTTTATCTACTGTTTGCGATTGTTTTAATACAACAGGGCTCCGTTTTGGTGCATGTACAGATATATGTTTTTGAGCATAGTAATCCTTTCTCTTTATAATCATAGCAGAGGGCTGGCGCGGCGCAGTCGGTTGCGCGGCGAATTTGTAACCGGAGGTCCCGGGTTTAGTCCTCCGTGGTGCCACTGAGTTCCGTCGGTGTGTTCTTGGGCAAGACACTTTCCCTCAACCTCGTCCGTCGGATGGGGACGTAAACCGGGCGGTCCCGTGTATCGGTCTATCCTCCGAGCACGTTAAAGAACCATAGGAATCTATTCGATAATAAGAGTAGGGCAGGTTCCCGGATTCCTATGTATCCTTCCCCTTTCTCAGGGGCGGCTCTAAATAACCTATACTTTGTTGATGAGCCGTTAAATAACATTCATTTCATTTCATGTGACAAGGAAGAACGTTACCTTCACCTACCTTCACCTTTAAGGGTACTCGTGGTCGAATCCCCGCCGAGTACTGATTTGTCCTCTTTGATTTACAGCTCATTTCTGATTTTCATTTAAGTATACAATGCAAGTATTGTTTGTACAATCGAGAAAATCGTTTTACCAGTTACATTGTTTCAAATATCGGTAATTTATTATTGCAGAACTAGTCTTCTTATCCACCTCATCAACAAACGAAAAAGTCATGATTTCCTAAAGACATCATAAACATAAAGACGATATGTTGTCCTATCCATTTTAATTTGACATGTGCTTTTTGCATTTATAGATAAGGTTTTCTTATAACAATGCATATGTCAATACTGTTTGTATATTTCTGTTTCTTCCAAAAGAAATATTTCTATTCATTTATTAGGTTCCAAGTGTAACAGTAAACATTGTTTACCGGTGAACAGTAAAAATTGCTTCACGCTAAGGGTATGGGCAATTTATACAGGAGTGTAAACGTGAGGTATAATAATAGAAAATAAGACACATACTTATTTTAAATATATTTTACATTTCAGGCTATATCATCTAACAAATAAGAAAAGCATTAACAAGCCATATTAATACATGTATGAAGCAAACATGAGTATGTATATATGAAAAACAAAAGCGTATATAGACACAAAGCAAGTGACTTGGCAAAAGACAGAGCATCCAAAAAGGGCACGACAAGAAACGTAGATATAAATCTCGAACAGGAAATGTAGCATTTACAGAACACAGTCAACCACAAACACGCAAACAAGACAAACAACAAGAGAAGATTGAAGACAAAGTAATTTCTGAACAATACTTTGCTTCACGCACTATTTTAGAATTCCAAATTATTGGTCGAGTCATAAATTGACACTCAAATCACATAGTCCCATTAAGAAATCGGTATTTAAAAAAGGCACATTTGTGTCTACGTTTATTGTTACACAGAACTAAACATCTTAAAGATTGATTGTTCCAGGATTTCGTAGATTTTACTTGAGCTCAAACATTTATCTCTCATGAAGTAAATGTTTGTACTATAATGAATTTAAAATCACTATTGTATCGAACGTGTTTACTTATTAAATGTGTTTTGTCATAGTAATTTAAGTAGTGTGTCTTGGAGCAGCGTTATATCTCAAGCACAAACATACACACATTGTAACAGACAACATATAAGAAAAAGTCAAACATTTTAAAATTCCAAACACTTATAAAGTGACATCTTAACACTTGATCTCGAAGATTTCAACATAATGCCATAATATATTACCGAAATGCATGTCACAAAAAACGAACACCATTTCTAAAACAAATTGCGAGAAAGCATAACTTTACAGAATCTACGGAGTAGCATATTGTCATTTAATTGTCATCTAACATCTCTAAAACGTTTTATGACTCATGAATGTTCAAGGTTAGCTAACGATAGGTTTGTTTTTGCTCAGGTTAAACACAGAAGTGAGCGACAATAATGCTGCATGAAATACGTTAGTGTCGTGTGTTTGCCGATCTATTTGTTTAACCAGTGATCTTATATAGATTTTATAAGATGCATGAATGTATGCATTAAACAATGACGAATATGGTATGTATGTATATAGGGAAATAAATTTGTATAAAATGTAGAACCAACGCATTCAATATTTTCTGTCATCGTATCTTTATTTTCTCTATCAGGTACAATATCGACAGATTTCAGAGCGTGTGCACTATCGATAACGGAATGAACCGACATGTAATTTATGGGTAAGTGAAATCATTTAAACAGTGAAAGTTGACAAGTGTTGTAGAGCTATAAATGAACATAACTCTAAACGATTAGGATCTCAGAAATCGATATCTTGACAAGGGAACATAAATACAAATTATAATGACAGATTCAACGGGGATATACTCAGATGTCAAGCTCAATGTCTTTCAATATTTTCGCTGTACGAGGATGATGGATTATATCATCATGTTCCCCGACGCTCTCTTGTGTCATGGCTAGGATCGACGACGATGGTGGTTTCCGCCGCCTGTGTGATGCTGCTGATGCACTTGTCCCTCTCTGGCGTAGTGGAATGTTTATTGTGTTTCTGTTATACACATCTTCCGTATGTAGATAACATTTCCTGTACTTACAATTGCAAATTGTTTTTCGGGTATTTAGCCTTTCAAAAACGGTTACCTTATCTGATATATGATTGTCAGACTCGCCCCTCTCTGTCTTTGGGAACCCCTGATTATCAAACTTGTCATTTGTTTCAAAGAGTGTCGATTTACCTTCATCGCCTTCATCACTTACATATTCCCTGTTGTCTGGATCGTATTTAGCTTTATTTAATACTCTCGGAGGACCTAATCTTTTCTTTAGCCTTTCAATAAGTTTACTCTCCGTAATACTAAAGTCCAAATCGTCCCAAATTCTTACAAATGCTCGTAAACGCCTATCCTTTATTTGACTGGAAACCAAAGAGTCAAAGTTTACAACTATTATTTTCTTTGTTGCATCTGCGGCGAAATTGCTCCATATAGCTTCGAATTCAAGATTTGTGTTTATATCATTAAAATACTTGTCACAAAGAAATATGGTATAGTTTTTGCTTTGTGCGATTGCTGTGGTCAAAGTCTCTTCCTGTTGTGATCCATACGGCATACTAAACCAGGGAATGAACATGGAATAACCAGCCCGATCCAGAGATGGTTTTATATCGTGCTCAGTCCAATCAAATATAGATTCATTGTCCACACAAAAGGATATAAATACGTCATATCCTTCTTCGTTATTGCATTCATGTTTATTAACGAGTTTTCGTTTCAACAACATAATCTCAAATCGAAAATAATACAGCAAAACCGAAATAAACATAAGACTACTTATGACTGCTAAAGCAGCAATTCCTGAAAGAACAGTAACATAGTTCGTGTCCTCTTCCTTACAATTCAAATACTCTGCGGTTAACATTTCCGCAGCAAACACTTCGTTACGTACAGAACAGTATAAACGACCTTGACTGTTGCGTATACGTATCCAGTCACCAATCCACAGGTTATCACAGTTACACGGTATCGGATTGGTCCCAAACCGTATACTATTTGCATCTAGCAGCTGGAAACTTCGAGGCAACGTTGTCAGCTGATGGTCTGATATATTAATGTGAATATCATTTACTTTAGCGGCAATATTGGAACTAACATAATCAATGCGGTTACCAGTGAAATCAACATAAGCAACTCTGTCGATATAATTGCGATCTTCAAATCTAGTGATGTAGTTATCATCAACGTAAATATCGAGTTTAATATTGTTCCACAGACCAATAGGTAAATCCGATGGCATCTTAGTAAGACCAGTCCCACTACAATTGACGATGACTCTACCTTGACTTGGATTGTCGAGACAGAGGCATTTAGCCGGGCAGTTCACTATTACATCACATGTGAGTTCGGCAAAATCACCGCTTAAAGAAATGCTCGTTAAGTTCTTTCCCTTCATTCTTTCTGGACTAATGCAAATAAACGAAACCGAAAGACGAAGATTCGGCCAATATTTTGAAATATTCTTACCTAGACCAGCAAATAATGGATACAAATTACAATCGCATTTAATGGCACTTTCATCCATGTACATATGTCCTTCAAAGTACTTTGTAAGCATCGTGTAATCGTTAAGTCCTAGAGCTGTAAAGTTAATAGGTAGATCTCCCACTGTATGGTTGAAATTTATATCGCCAGGTCCGTTCATAACTCCTTCTTTTAGCTGGAAATTCAGCAGATTAGATTGACTTGTAATGTTACACCCTTCATAGCTGATAATACAAAATGGGCCGGGTCGTATTATGTTTGTAACATCAATATTTGTTATTTCATTGTATGAAAAGTCCGTTAAAAATATATTTCCGTGCTTTATTTGTATAGTATTTGGATCCAAGTTTTCAATTAGATTTTTAGATAATGTTAATATTCTTAAGAACTCCATATTACTAAACGTGTCGTTATCAATGTGTGTTATTTTGTTGTCATCCAATATCAGAGTGTCAAGCATGGTCAGACATCGTAGTTCTCCGATAGTATTGATCCGATTCTTTCGAAAGTCAACAGTCACTAGCTTGTCCGCCCATTTACAAATGTTCGCCGGAACTGACGTCAACCGACCGGAAGGATGGACCAGTTCATAAACGGTTGCGTTGTTGATTCTACCATTTACCACCAGGGCTGTACCGTAAATGTCTATCTCCTCAAGAAAGAGCTGGCCAATAACAACATCGCATAGTGCCGGGTTGATTTGCCAACAAGGTTTGGAATCACAACTACAACAACGATCAGGATGTGTAGCCGTAGCACAATCTGTCGGACAGTAGAGATCATCTCTTACACTCCATGATGGTGTCCATTTGTTGTATCCAGGAATCGTAACATTCGTTGATATTTGACCCTCAACCTTGCATATGTTTAGCACTTGAATTGATAGCCATAAAGTAATCACTGTATTTCTACTCGCGAAAGTCATCGTTATTCAAAGGAAAGCTAATCGTAATCAGAACAGAATACAAGTTAACAGTTAACACCGAAGAAACATGCATGTGAATTAAATCGATATTGATTATAAACCTCAATAAGACGAAATTTACACTCATGTATTGCATTTAAAATAGAACTATGACTAAGCACATATCGGAGGGGGCTTTCCCGGGGACATAATGTTTTATCAATCTCAGGTTACTGACACAGACACGTTATTTGTATTGTATAAAATAACGTAGATATTTAAACTGTTATAACGCCATGTTTTCCTTAACTTCCTGTAGAAGCATGATATCCACAAGTTTACGCTATTACCTGGCTCTATTTCAAATTAGTAATGGTTTAAGTTAAATATATAGTTTGTTAAAGTGATATCATTTGTTTGTAACATAGAGATGGAGTGCAATCCTATAGTCCCAAGGGCAATAATCCTATAGTCCCAAGGGCCATAATCCTATAGTCCCAAGTGTCGCAATCCTATAGTCCCAAGGGTCACAAGCCTATAGTCCCAATGGCCACAATCATATAGTCCCAAGGGCCACAATCCTATAGTCCCAAGGGCCATAATCCTATAGTCCCAATATTGGAACTAACATAATCAATGCGGTTGCCAGTGAAATCAACATAAGCAACCCTGTCGATATAATTGCGATCTTCAAATCTAGTGATGTAGCTAAGTAATTATCGAGTTTAATATTGTTCGACAGACCAATAGGTAAATCCGATGGCATCTTAATAGGACCCGCTCCACTGCAATTGACGATGACTTTACCTTGACTTGGATTGTCGAGACAATGGCATTTAGCCGGACAGTTCACCGATACATCACATGTGAGTCGCCAAATTCACAACTTAATAAAATACTTGTTATATTTTTTCCCTTCATTCTTTCCGGACTTAGGCAAAGAAACGAAAACCCGAAGAGATTCGTCGGAGGGCTGGCGTGGCGCAGTCGGTAGCGCGGCGGATTTGTAACCGGAGGCCCCGGGTTCAATCCTCCGTGGTGCCACTGAGTTACGTCGGTGTGTTCTTGGGCAAGACACTTTCCCTTAGCCTCGTCCGTCGGATGGGGATGTAAACCGGGGGGTCCCGTGTATCGGTCTATCCTCCGAGCACGTTAAAGAACCATAGGAATCTATTCTATAATAAGAGTAGGGCAGGTTCCCGGATTCCTATGTATCCTTCCCCACTCTCTGGGGCGGCTCTAAATAACCTATACTGTGTTGATGAGTCGTTAAACAACATTCAATTCAATTCCAATATTTTGAAACATTCTTACCTAGACCAGCAAACAATGGACGCATTTAATGGCACTTTCATCTATGTCCATATTACCTTCAAAGTACTTTGTAAGCAACGAGTAATCGTGAAGTCCTAAAGATGTAAAATTTATCGGTAGTAGTCCCACTACATGGTTAAGATAAAATTTTATATCGCCAGGTCCGTTAATAACTCCTTCCTTTAGCTGGTAATTACGCAGATTCGTTTGACTTGTAATTTTACACCCATCGTAGCTGACGTTACAAAATGGACTTGGTCGTAATATGTTTGTAACATCAATATTTGTGAGTTCGTTGTATGAAAAGGCCGTACGAAAGATATTACCGTGCTTTAAGTGTATAGTATTTGGATCCAAGTGTTAATTTTGATTTTTAGATAATTTTAAAATTCTTAAAATCTTCATATTACTAAACGTGTCGTTATCAATGTGTGTTATTTTATTTTCATCCAACATCAGAGTGTCAAGCATCGTCAGACTCCGATAGTAATGATCCGATTCTTTCGAAAGTCAACAGTCATTAGCTTATCCGCCCATTTACAAATGTTCGCCGGAACTGACGTCAACCGACCGGCAGGATGGACCAGTTCATAAACGGTTGCGTTGTTGATTCTACTATTTACCACAACAGCTGTACCGCAAATGTCTATGTTCTCAATATAAAGCTGGTCAATAACAACATCGCATAGTATCGGATTTATTTTCCAACAAGGTTTGGAATTACAACTACAACAACGTTCAGGGTGTGACCTAGTTGTACAATATGTCATCGGACAGTAGAGATCATCTCTTACACTCCATGATGGTGACCATTTACTGTATCCAGGAATCGTAACATTCGTCGATATTTGACCTTCAACCTTGTATATGCTTAGCACTTGAAATGACAGCCATAAAGTCAAAATCAATATTGATCATTCATAAACCACAAAAAGTCATAGATAACATGCATGCAGTGCTTTCCAAAAACAAACATGTTTTGAATAAGTATATATGAAAAAGGACTTTCAAATGGAAATTAACTTTTAAATGTTATCAATTTCAGGTTACTAACACAGACATGTTAGCTGTATTTATAACAAAAACATAATGTCGTATTCCCTAGCTTTATACCAAATTATAAATGGCTTTAAGTTAAATGTATATTTTATATTGTTAAACCATGTTAGCATGCGTTTATAACAAACTAATCAAAGCTGATTGAGTAATGCTCTCAAGTTTTTTTTTTATTCTACGGAAAATACAATGCTTTAAATAACGATTTTTACTTTTGATTATGCGCCGCCACGAAAGTGGAGCGAGCGTTCTGTGTTACCCTTTTCCGTCCGACTGTTCGTCCGTCCGTACGTCCGTACAAAGGAGTTAAAGGTCTCACACACTTGTATCTACCCTGACAGCTCACGGACCTAGAGTCAAAATGAAAACAGAAAATAATACTCTTTTTTTCTAGTTTAGGTAATTTTCAATTTGAAAATAGTGTTTTCTTTGCTTTAGCAAACATCTGCAGTATAAAAAAAGATGATACAGAAAATCCAATTTTAATATGAGGTTTCAATCAAATTTCAAAATTGTTTGACCAAAACAACACATATTCGGCTTGATAATGTATCAGTTTTGCATTTTACATAAAGGTCACATAAACATTAGCGATTAAAAAAAATCTCCTTGCAAACTGGTGTATTTTATTGTTTTAAATTACTGGTCTTGGCTATACTGAAGATATTAACCCAACAACAGGGTATGGGGCCCGGCTTTGAAGCGCAGATGTTAGGAAAAGGCTGTACAGTAACCATATGGGAAAATTAATTGTGGTGTGGGACCTAAACATTCATGTTTAGTTCAACCTAATTTGTTTTTATTTCAACCTAAAAAGTAACGTCGAAAAAATATATATCTCCCGACTGACTGTTTTAACAGTTAGCTTGGATTACGGGATAGTCGTACACTTCATTTAAAAAAGATATTGAACGTAAACAAGATTAATTGTGTCTTCGTTGGTTCCACAATTGTTGTGATGAACAGAAACGTACCCGTGTTAAAATGTCGGAACAAAGCCTTTGAAACATTTTCGATGCAAAACGAAAGTCGACACTATGGAAACATTGAGACTTGGTGCACCCTAAAGCCTGGTAAAAATCGCAAACGGCTTTTTTTCCACTGTTCGACTTTTATATCGACTTTTAAAAGACTGCATTGCCATACAACCGTTAATTAAAACTCTTTCCAGGTGTTCAGGTCATATAATAATGCATATGGGCAGATTAAATGTTTCATTACGTGGTTCCGCCTTAATTCCATTAAGCGACGGGAAAGCTAGTTTATACTAGCAGGATTTTATAACGGATATTCGACAATAAAACATGTTTAAAACATTGTTTACTGATAACCTGTTTAACATTACCTATAAAATGTTTTAATTTTATAATATGCAAACTTTTTAAGCCGAAATTAAGGTTTTATTTCATACCCCCAGCCAACTGCGTTTTCGCTGCTTGGAGGAGGGATTAAATGGGGTATGAAAGTCAATATTCGGACCAAGTAATGTTTTTTTTTTTCGCGGGTTCTTAAAATACTTGTGACTGAATATGTGTAAAATGAATTATGAGTTGGTAACTCTTAATTGGAAGCTTCAGTTTTGGGGTTTACTAATAAGTGGCCTGGTAATCAAGTATCTATCGCCCTATTTACACACTTTATAAGTTAAGAAATACCATGTCCGATGAACTCCGTCTCAATGTCCGATTCAACCCGCCTACCGTCCGATACGCCCAGTCGACGGGTTATTACTTCAAACACGTGTTTACTCGATTGAATGCGGTTAAGGAACTTATTCGTATTGTAACATCTTGAATGAACATCTTAAAGGTGCGGACTGGAGTCGTGACAAAGGTAACAATTGAATTTACTAAAGGTGCGGATTGGAGTCGAGACAAAGGTAGCAACTGAATTTGCTCACGGTGTCCGATAATAGATCAGTCTTTCCATCACTGGAGTAAATCGAGCATAATCTTATCCGGTATGAAATGACCGTTGATTTTGACCGTTTGGACAGCTTTAAATGTGTTCCATGTTTAAAGTGCGTTAAATAGAGTTAACTAGTCTGTACTTTTTAATTTTGAGACAATATATAGACCATTTAATTAATGATCTTAAATGTTGTTTAACGGCCCCGCTTTCTTGCCGCCGTAAAAGAACATTTACGACATGTTTTCATTGTCTCAAAATTAAATCCCTATAATTAAATGCTAACAATGTACTTATAACTGATGACAATGATAGACAAATGAAATACTACTGACACATGATTACAAATGTTATAGCAAGTGACTAGTAAATGAGCACACATAGAATACTAACGAAAACAAAATACACTCAATACATTTGAAAATGTAACACTTGGCCTTTTCTTGAATTTCTAGAATGGAAGTTTTAATTGAAAGAAATCCTCGTGCAAACTGTTATTTAATTGAAAGAAGTTCTCGTGCAAACTGTGTTTTAATTGAAAGAAGTTCTCGTGCAAACTGTGTTTTAATTGAGAAGTCCTCGTGCAAACTGTGTTTTAATTGAAAGAAGTTCTCGTGCAAACTGTGTTTTAATTGAATATGTCAGCCTCTGGGGCAAAGAGACTTGTGTACTAACATATATTAGTCTGGCTTGAAGGTACGATATAGGCTATTTACAAAAATAAAGGTGAATCCACTGATCCGAATAATTACAGGCCGATTACAATCTTAAGCTGCTTCGGAAAACTTTTTACCGCTATTATCAATCACAGATTAAATACATTTATCGAGGACAACGCTATCCTGAAAGAAAATCAAGCAGGTTTTAGGAAACATTACTCATGTATGGATCATATATTTGTAATGCAGTCTCTGTTAGAAATTTTGCGTGTAAACAAAAAGAATCTATACTGTGCTTTTATAGACTTTTCCCAGGCCTTTGATAAAGTATGGCGAAGTGGACTTTGGTTCAAACTCTTAGCTAGTTCAGTTACGGGAAAAGTATTTCAAGTTATAATCAATATGTATCAAAACATAAAATCATGCGTATTTAAAAACGGAACTTCGTCCCTATATTTCCCCTGCCAAACAGGAGTCCGCCAAGGTGAACATTTATCTCCCGTTTTGTTTTCTCTTTTTTTGAATGATATGGAAAGCCATCTCTTAATTCGGAATAGCAAAGGTGTAGATGTTAAAGATCCAAGTGCTGTGCATAACTGGCTGAAGCTACTTGTACTATTGTACGCCGATGATACAATTATTATATCGGACGACGCGACTGATTTTCAAAATAGCCTAAACGCTTTTGATGAATATTGTAACAATTGGAAACTAAACATTAACGTATCGAAAACAAAAATTATGGTATTTGGTGCTAGAAATATATCACGTTTTAAATTTTTAATTGGTGCGAATGATATAGAAGTAATTAAATAATATAAATATCTTGGTGTCATATTTTCCAGTAATGGCTCTTTCCTCAATGCGCGCAAACATAATGTAGAACAGGCTAAGAAGGCAATGAATTTATTATACATCCGTTCAAAAGACTTAGACTTACCTCTGGACCTGACTTTGAAATTGTTTGATCATACTATTGTACCAATTCTCACATACGGCTGTGAAGTTTGGGGTTACGAAAATTTAGATATTATTGAGAAAGTTCACAGAGATTTCCTAAGGAAAATAACTTATTCGAGAAAAAGCACACCGACATATATGTTATATGGCGAACTAGGTAAATAACCGTAAATAGTAGAATGATAGGCTTTTGGAATAGAATGTTGTTTTGCAAAGCTGAAAAATACTCGAAACAAATATACAATATACTTCTAAACTACAATATGCATGAATTTAAATGGATATCAAAAATTAAAGAAATTTTAAATATAGCTGGAAGAACTGACCTATGGCTTAACCAACGAATCATTACATCCAAAAATATTAAATACCCAATTAAACGAGTACTACTAGATCAAAATATACAGAATTGAGTTCTCAAAATGACCCAATCTAACAAAGGAAAATTTTACAACTCGTTTAAAATAAATCTTGAAATTGAAAAGTACTTTAAGCTTCTGCCTATATCAAAAGGTATCCAAATTTATAAACTTAGAACGGCGAATCATAATTTCCCCATAGAAACTGGTAGATGGAATGGAACAGCGGAAAACGAAAGAATATGTCACTTATGTAACGCAAATAAAATAGGAAATGAACAACACTACTTAACAGAATGCAGTTACTTCTCGAACAATAGGCAACACCTTCATTCCCTGGTTAGACAAACGAACCCCGATAATGATGTTAAATTCCTTCTAACGTTATCGACATCTGAAAATCTTTTAAAATTAAGTAACTTTGCTACTTACATGTTTAAGAATTTTCCACGTGAAACACTCCGCTGATCTATGCAACTAATTGATAAGTATTTCAAACACACTCCATACATAGTCTCAATCAGGATAACGGCCTTTATCTGGTATGTAAGTTTACTAGTTTATTATGCCAAATCATTACTAGTCTTCATATATTGTTCATTGCTAGACTTTTTGAAACCTCGCGTATAAAGATTATTTGTTTTGCTTTTTTAAATCCCTTATGCTCTTCAATGTGGCAGATATATATATAAGCTAAATATATCGTTAGGAACATAGTTTACAAATATAGCATCTGTTTCCCCCAACAATGAAATGTACTAAATGAAAATTGTTCTTGTCTTTGGTCACACACTATAATATATTATTTGTGATTTTGTTACATTTCCTCTTACTGCATATATGTATGCCTGAGATGTAAATAAAGTTCTGTTCTGTTCTGTTCTGTTCATTATTATACCTCACGTTTACACTCCGGTATACTTAGCGTGAAGCAATTTTTACTGTTCACCGGTAAACAATTTTTACTGTTACACGATTGTGACGTCACGGGAAGTATAAAAGTAGGTTTTGGGTTTTTCCAATAACTACACGCTTTGGGAATTGGACATCGATGGACGCTTATTAAAATACAGTTAAAGTTATGTCAATCGTAAGACGCTTGGTTTACCAAACGACAATAAAAAAAATGTGACGAGCAGATTTGTTACTTTAAATCAAAACTGGTATAAAAATATAAACTAAAAAAACACAAAAAAAACAACAAATCCCCCTCGTATATTTAAATTTTAATCAAAACATTTGTTCGGTATAATAAAATAAATATTGCATCTCAGTGAGGGTGACAGTAGATATTGTCAACCTTCGGAAAAATAATGTCAACCTCGTCTTCGCCTCGGTTGACATTATTTTCCTCAGGTTGACAATATCCACTGTCACCCTCACTGGGATGCAATATTTATATACTGTTCACCGGTAAACAATTTTTACTGTTACACGATTGTGACGTCACGGGAAATATAAAAATAGGTTTTGGGTTTTTCCAATAACGACACGCTTTGGCAATTAACATGTCGCCAGTTGTCAATCATTTATTCATTTCAATAAAATGAAGCTAGCAGATTTGTTACTTTAAATCAAAACTGGTATACAAATATAAATTAAAAAAAAATATTGGGATTTTTTCCCCTGATATATTTAAATTTTAATCAAAACATGTGTTCGGTATAATACAATAAATATTGCATCCCAGTGAGGGTGACAGTGGATATTGTCAACCTTCGGAAAAATAATGTCAACCTCGTCTTCGCCTCGGTTGACATTATTTTCCTCAGTCACCCTCACTGGGATACAAGATTTATATAATACAATCATGATTTGAACAAACAACCAGAGGACTACAAATAGTTGAAAATCAAAAATGTTGCGTTTTTAAATGTACTGAGTATATGTCATATGGCGAGCAGATTTGTTACATTAAATCAAAACTGGTATACAAATATAAATTTAAAAAAAAATATTGGGATTTTTCCCCCTCATATATTTAAATTTTAATCAAAACATTTGTTCGGTATAATAAAATAAATATTGCATCCCAGAGAGGGTGACAGTGGATATGGTCAACCTTCGGAAAAATAATGTCAACCTCGTCTTCGCCTCGGTTGACATTATTTTCCTCAGGTTGACAATATCCACTGTCACCCTCACTGGGATGCAATATTTATATAATACAATCTTGATTTGAACAAACAACCAGAGGACTATAAATAGTCGAAAATCAAAAATGTTGCGTTTTTAAATGTACTGAGTATATGTCATATTATGTCATATTTTGTAAAGATTTATCACTATAAATATTTTTCTCCTATTGGATACTCTTTGGCTTCTGTAGTATCAAGTGAGCTTTGTTCCCGACATATGTACATTGGCACCACAGTGAAACGGATATTTCGTTTATTGTCAAATGAGGAGATAAAAATCAAAGTCCATTTAATTAATTGATAAAGTATTATATAAAGTATTAATTGAACAAGTAGTTTTGATTAAGCATTTGTCTTTCTTAATAAACTGAGGGCTGGCGTGGCGCAGTCGGTAGCGCGGCGGATTTGTAACCGGAGGCCCCGGGTTCAATCCTCCGTGGTGCCACTTAATCGGTGTGTTCTTGGGCAAGACACTTTCCCTTAGCCTCGTCCGTCGGATGGGGACGTAAACCGGGCGGTCCCGTGTATCGATCTATCCTCCGAGCACGTTAAAGAACCATAGGAATCTATTCGATAATAAGAGTAGGGCAGGTTCCTGGATTCTCTGAGGCGGCTCTAAATAACCTGTTGATGAGCCGTTAAACAACATTCAATTCTTATTAAACTAGTAGAAAAAATAATTAGAAATAATTAGGAATAAAACATGTTTGTAGGTGATTAGGATTTGTATTGGGATATATGCACGAGTTCTTCAGCATAACAATATCGCGCGACATTAGGAGAGCAATATGTATACGCTGAAGAACGAGTGCATATATCACAATACAAATCTAATAACCTTTTTATTGCATACGTATTTTTAATAAAACAACGAATAATTAGAACAAATCAATAGGTTTTAACATTTAATTTTCATCAACAATATGTATTTGAAACAAACATACTGTCGTTAGATAATGGGAATATTCACAATGAAACATAGTTTACATCACGTGACATACTTTCTTTTGACATGAACAGAAAAGTGCGCCAATCACGAAAGAGTATTTAATAGGCGCGTAGCCAGGCATGCGCCCGTACGCATGGGCGTACAGTTCGCCAGAAAAAAAGAAAATAAGTGGTCCAAAAATGCAATAAAATCCGAAGTGGGGTAGGAGGTTAGAGGTCAACTATTTCCAGCACAGTCTTTGCGCCCTTATTTTCCAGATCTTAATTTTTTTTATTTTTTTTGAGAATCCGAACTCTATAGACACAATATAAACGGCTTTAAGCAGCCAGACCAAACCCTAAAACTGGAGCGTCGAATTAAGAGTAAGAGAATCCGTGAAAAACTATACTTTTAATCGGCACATGTATACATTATATGACCTGAATATTGATAAACGTTTTTTAGTATACTTTTGCCATAACTTTGCGGGTTAGTTTCTTTAATATAATATGAAGCCTTCCTGATATATCAATGTTTCTGATGCATAGTTTTGTTTGATTGCATATTCATTGATTTATATTCAATAAATACAGGCTGACTGATTACCTATCAGCATTATTCATACTGATGTATGCAACTGATTGATAATTATTTCAAACATACTCCATACATAGTCACATTCACGATACCGGCCTTTATTTGGTATGTAAATTTACTCGTTTATTATGCCTAATCATTATTCGTCTTCATAAATTATGCATGGCTAGACTTGAAAGATAATTCGATTATGTAGAGGATGCAACTCTCTTCGAAAAATAGTATTGGGTCTGGACCCGACAAATAAGTTTTCGACCCAACAAGTGGGTAAGGACCCAACACGCGCTTCTGAGATTTATTTAAGGCCCGGCAACTGACCAAGTTTAAAACTATATATATATAACTCTATACACCCCTGTTTAAACATCGACAGTCTCCAGCATTGTTGAAAGACTAATATATCAGTAGGAACACAGTTTACAAATATAGTATTTGTAATTTGTTTTTGCATTTCGTCTTACTGCATGTATGTATGCCTGCGATGTAAAGAAAGTATTGTTCTGTTCTGTTCTGTTCATACCGATTGACCTTTTGTCTTACCAGCCGCGAATCGATTTCCTTCTAACTGTCACAATGTGTCGTATTCACGTCCGCGCACCTTTTATTGTTCTCATTCTAATAACATTTTTAATTTAAAACATATTATCAATTAAATAACAATATTGATGCTAACAGAAAAGGTAGTTAAAAACAGTGAGTTCGTCCTAATTTAAATATATTAAGATTATATAAATTAACGTTGCTGATGTTATTCAAGCGTCTTGCGTGAACTCTATTAATGTTAACTATGGACGGCCAAACCCATCAAAACATATAACTTACTTTAGACGATGTCTCTCGCCTCACGATTTAACAAAACAACAGTGCATTCAATCACTTTTGTCTTTTAATTTGACGTCTTATTAAACCATTTAATATACTTTTTCAGACCTTTCAATATACCAAGATGGCAGCGGACTGCACAATTTTCTAAGGGAAAAATAAATTAATATCCATATAATCCTACATTTATTGAATGTTTGATTGGTGACAGGTTATTCCAGTTGTCGCATAGATTATATACGTGCAGTTAGTTTTTTTTAGTTAACTTATGTCTCAAAGGCATGCAGACGACGGTGATGCTTGCCTTCGATAATGGATATTCATTTATTTTCCCCTTAGAATATTTGCAGGCTGCTACCATCTTGGCATCTTGACCGAACCGGAATTATATTGCACATGTTTATGGCAAGCCAAGTGTCCAATAATTACGTGAACTAGGATTAACGATCGATAAACTAGGTTTTTCGAACGTAAAACCAGGTTTATCGAATACTAACTTATATTTTCAAGCGAAAACATAGGATAACGGGCGTAAACCATAGTTTACGCTCTCGTGAACCCATGTTTACGTTCGATAAACTAGGTTTCTCGATTGAACTAAGAATTTCGGTCGTTATCCTAAGTTCACGAGCGTGAACCTATGTTTACGGGCGTGAACCTGGGTTGACGAGCGTGAACCATAGTTTACGAATGTAAACCTATGTTTACGAGCGTGAACTTGGGTTTATGACCGTGAACATGGGTTTACGACCTTGAACATAGGATAACGACCGAAAATCATAGATTTGTTCGAGAAACCTAGTTTATCGAACGTAAACCTAGGTTCACGTTCGTAAACTATGGTTCACGCTCGTAAACCCAAGTTCACGGTCGTAAACATAGGTTCACGTCCGTAAACAATGGTTCACGGTCGTAAACATAGGTTCACGTCCGTAAACTATGGTTCACGATCGTAAACCTAGGTTCACGCTCGTAAACTATAGTTCACGTTTGTAAACTATGGTTCACGGTCGTGATTGTCTATGCTCGTAAATCACAGATACCGGTAAGAAACCTATGTTTACGAGCGTGAACCTATGTTTACGAGCGTAAACCGAAATTCATAGTTGTTTTGATAATCCTAGTATATCGACCGTAAACAATGGTTTACGTTCGATAAACTAGGTTTCTCGATTGAACTATGAATTTCGGTCGTTATCCTATGTTTACGAGCGTGAACCGGGGTTCACGAGCGTGAACCGGGGTTCAAGAGCGTGAACCATAGTTTACGAATGTAAACCTATGTTTACGACCGTGAACTTGGGTTTACGAGCGCGAACCTACGTTTATGAGCGTGAACTATGGTTTACGAACGTTATCCTGTTTTCGCTCGAAAGTATAGGTTAACATGCTTTTACGTTCGAAAAACCTAGTTTATCGATCGTTAATCCTAGTTTTTCGACCGTGAACCTGGAGCCTGGGTTCACGTAATTATTGGACAATTGGCTTGCCATACATGTTCATGATGTTGCAATTATTTTTTCTTAACAACGTGGGGATAAAACAAACATTACATGCAAATTCTTTAACAAATTGCTTAACTTCATGATTTAAAGATTATTTGTACACCATTTATAGAGATACATACGCCACGCGGTTTAAAACTTTGACGATCTTGAAAATTGAATCGGTGTCCATATATGATATCTGGTACATCGTGATGTCAGCGGAAAAAAGGCACGTACGAGATATTGCGAAAGTTTAACGATATAATCCGATTGATCATCGTTCGAACGCAATCGTCGGAAACCCACGTAACGTCGTTTGATTGATTACGTTATACTCCGGAATTGATTACGTTATACTCCAGAATGTAACCAATCAAACGTGGGTTCCAACGATGTAAATTACTTGGCGTTTCGTTAAATGGTTTATGTGTGAGGTTTGGTGCACACTAGAACCGGTTTAAACCCCCAGTGACCTACTTTGCCACTGACCGTTCCAAGGCGGTAGCCCTATTGTCAACCCTTTTGTGTTTGTGATGTCGTTTGCATTTATTATTACTTTTGCCTTCTTGTTTGTTTGCGTGTTTGTTTCAGTGTTTTGTGGTTGACTGTCCTCCTTGAATGCTACTTTCCCTGTCCGATCTTTTTATATTTATTTATGTATATACCGAATTATTTCAAACCACACTAGACGGTTTCGTTCGTCATCAAATGGTTCATTAGGTACTGTTTCAATGCGTTTCACTTTTTGAACATATTCACTAAATGAAATGGAGTTTTACTATTTAAAAAAGATATGGTGCATGATCTGTGTTTTACTAAACTATTTCAAAAGACACCAGAATGTTTCATCGTTATACAAATGCTACAGTGTGGTTCCGATTTTTGCTAAATGATTTCATTACTTATTAGATGGTTCGAAAGATTTCATTAAACGTTATTAAACGATTTGTGTTTTCATCAAACGAGTTACTCTTATATTGAACGGTCTGAGAAAGTACATTAAATGGTTTAATAACACGTTAAATTAAAAGACAAAAGTGACTGAATGGACTGTTGTTTTGTTAAATAGTGAGACAAGAGATATCTTCTTAAGTAAGTTATATGTTTTGATGGGTTTGGACCCATAGTTAACACCAGTGTAATAAATTAAACAAACGCCCCTCTTCTTTATTCCGCGAAGTAATAAATTGTCAATTATTGTCAGGCACTTAAAAGTCATTTAAGTCATTTCCTATAGAGTGATAAATCATATGCAGTGACGAATGCTTCTTTTGAACTCTTATGATCGTCATACAAATTAGGCCACGATTAAACATAGACAGATACTTTTATTTTATGATAAGCAATGAAATATTGTGTTTTATCAGTGAAATAAAAGTGATATTCATGCACAGTAACACACGATGTTCCTACTTTAATTACTTTCGTTCGACGTTAATGGTTTCAAAAAAAGGTCACGTCATGAAACGTTTCGTGACGTCATCGTGACTAGGAAATAAACGTGTGTAAAACGGTTTAGTTACTGAAATTGCTTAAATAATTGTTTGAAAAATCATAAAATAAAAAGAAAATTTGTTGTTTTGTTGTGAATAACATTTCATCTGGAAGTAAGAAAACTTTCATATCTTCACTCATGCTCCGCATTCGTGAAAATATAAAGTTTTCTCACTTCTCGATGAAAGAAAATATGTTATTAACTCCAAAACAAAAATATCCTCTATTTATTTCAAAATTCCAATAGGCTATAAAGCTCATGCGGATACAAATGCAGAGCATGGTAAAATTGCAGTTGGTACCAGTATGAAATCACAATGAAAGACTTTGAATATGAATATACACATTTCCTGTGCATTGACGAGAATTTGTTTATAAATTTGCATGAATATTTGTATATTAACACACGTTAACATAAGAATATTTATACATACACATATTTATATTAATATAAGTTATCTATACTCAACATGTTATACAAGAACATATTCACAATTTAATTTCTATATAGCATCTCATTTCTTAATTGAAACGCTTTATAGATAAATATGGAGAGTTTACGAATATATCCTTAATTATTTGAATTTATCAGTTCTATAAAATTAACCATGTTAGGTCGTCGGTAGAAATACTTGGGTATATTTTGTTTCCTTAAATCTGTATATCTCTCACACTGTAATACGAAATGAAACTCATCTTTTAACATGTTGAACCCGTGTGGTTCCCGGTGGCCCGTTTGATCACGGGGCAAAGAATAGGGCCACTGCAGATCCCTTTGGAGGGGTAGGCAGAGGGGTAGAATCCCTCCAAATTCATGTTCATTTTGTCATTTATTGTTCATGTTCATTAAAGGTCTTCATCATGATCCCTGCATTGTTTCAGGTGCCATCTCGCTCACTTCAAAAGAGCAATGGCAGAAAAACAATACACGTGCCTCCAGCGTAAATGGAGTTTCTACGATAGAATTTGCAGCAACTCTGCAGTTCAGGGTGAGAAGGTTTTAGGCCCATTTTCCATATTTTATCTCGATGTACATGGAGAATGAGCCTGGCATGTCCATGCCTGTTAGGCGCCATATAACCTTTCATGTGTTGGTGCGCCTTAAAACCCAATTCAATTCTAACATGTTGCATATATCACAAGTTCTCCCGTTAATAGGTATTCTATTAGTTTTAACCCATCTGCCAGATTCGATTTTTTAATCTATGAGATGAAACTCGCAACTTTGTAAGTGATTGACAACATTTGTACACATTTATATTTTCGAGATAAGGTTGGAATGTTATTGTAAAACACCGCTCTGCTTGAGATCTGTTATTCCAGTTTTGAATGAAATGCTCTGTCAGTCTTTGTTTTATTACGTTAATGATTATGGTATCATTTCAAACACCTTGTTGTAACCACACATAATAGTAACCTAGAGACGCCAATAAATGTTTGACTAGTGATGCCCAGTTAACTTTTTGTGGATGTAGCTCAAAATCTTTTCACATCATATTATAACCAGTTTAACATATCTTTGTTCCCACATATTTAAAGTCTTTAACCAATATTTAACAATGATGAGATACCTCTTAGATACGAATGACGTTCTACCTAATTCACAATATATAAAATCATTTTGTGTTGACTTTTTTACACCTAAAATTATTTTTCAAAACTGTAATTTCAATATAATTACCTTGTATAAACCCCCAGATTTCACTTGAGTAGTTTAAAATAGGTGTAGTTAACTAAATATCTGATTTATGCTTTGGTGAAATAAATTTAAATTTGTATAAGTATTTGTTCATTTTAAAAGATTGCCTTCTGGGCTTGACCTGTCAAAGTAGTCGGTGCTTCTGAGAAAGATCCACCAGTAGAAAATAACATTCCTGAATAAGTAAACTTACTAACAATTTCGATCAAAACGCCATCATAATAAAATGCTATATTTCTTGGTAACCTCACCCCTTTCCTGTTAGATCCAGGTAGGAAGATTCCTTGTGAACTAGGATACGACTAAAACAAAACCATGAGCGACTAAAGTTATTTTCCGATTTATTTCACGTGAACGAAAGTGGATCATTGAAAGTGATGACTTGCATTATCAGAAATTCTTTCAATACTATACGGATAATAATGATGGAATTTAATGTTATGACAGAACATTCTTTATTTATAACTTAGACACATGCTTCTGGTCATCTAAATACATATTCCATGTTTTAATATGTGAGAGATCAAAACATTTTTTACATTAAAAGGTGAAAATACAAACACACAAATCAATACATTCTACAAATACATACTAGTTTAAATCTCGTCACAGTTCAATATGATTTACAATATAACAATTCATAAAACATAACTGTGTCATTTTTTTTATAGAATTACAAGAGACTATACAATATAAAGTATACACATGACTGTTTACAATGTTAATATATTGACCAGTTGGTTCTGAACCTATTGCCACAGCCGTACATGTTATCTGACTCATAAATAACAACAGCAGTAGGTCCAGTAGACAATTCATACATATATATCACAGTAAAAAATCAATTTCTTTAATCCATCACAATATTTTCTCAGAATGTTATTACCAAACACATATATACATAGTAATAATTGCGAGGCCAGAGAAAATACTGACATATTGTCTAAAACGTTTTTAAAATAAAAATGTTGATATGTGAGATAGAAAATCGCAACGGCTACTGAAACCTTAAAACATACTTAAAACAATCGGATCACAACCCATATCAGATATGGAGTGTACTGATTAGCACCGACTTCACTATAATTATACTATGTGGACTTGCTATGAAGTTTGTGAAGCACTCATCTAACTATTAGATAATATATAATGGTATGGAACCACCGTTTACAGACAAATTGTTGGTATCCCTATGGGTACGAACTGTGCACCACTTGTCGCAGATTTCTTTTTATTTTGCTATAAAAGAGATTTCATGTTAAGTCGTTCACCAGATACCCATGCAGATGTTATTGAAGCCTTTAATGACACCTCTCGGTATCTGGATGACATATTGAACATTGACAACTAAGGTTAATACTATTTATCCTAAAGAACTTCAGCTTAACAAGGCTAATATATCTGATAATAACGCTTCTTTTCTTGATTTAGATCTCTCGAATGAAAATGGTGAAATAATTAGCAAAATCTATGACAAGAGAGATGATTTTAATTTTGACATTGTTAATTATCCCCACTTGGATGGGGATGTTCTTATAGGGTGTATGTGTCTCAACTTATTCGTTTTTCAAGAGCTTGTACTAGAGTTGAGGACTTTAATATTCGTAATCTTTGTATAACTAAAAAGCTACTCAATCAGCTACTCAATCAGGTTTACCGTTACCATAAACTTCGTAAAACAGTTGCAAAATGTTATTATCGTAACCCTGATCTTTTTCTTTTAAAAAATGTAATTTGTCCTTTGGACAGAGAGATGATTTTATTTTTGACATTGTTAATTACCCCCACTTGCATGGGGATGTTCCACGAGCAACTTCTTATGGGGTGTATGTGTCTCAACTTATTCGTTTTTCAAGAGCTTGTACTCGAGTTGAGGACTTTAATATTCGTAATCTTTGTATAACTAAAATGCTACTCAATCAGGGTTACCATTACCATAAACTTCGTAAAACCTTTGCAAAATTTTATTATCGTAACCCTGATCTTCTTTCTAAATATAAAAGTAATTTAGGGACTCTTCTGCGACAAGGACTATCACAACCTGACTTCTATGGTGATGTGATTTATAAACTTCGTAAGATTCTTGGTCATGATCACTTTTATACTATCTTTGTTAAACTTGTTAAAACGTTTATCAAAAGAGGTTATGACCCTATCATTTTGCAACGTACTGCATGCTTGGTGGTGGACCCTTTTACAGTTCGCCACTATGCTTTCCTCTTTAATTGCACGATGACCGGACAGGCTGTGGACCCTATGATGACGCCTACCTAAAGCCCATTGGGACGGTGGCGTTTGATGTTTGTCTATGATCTTTCCTGTCGTGCCCTTTATGGTTTATTCTCTTGATTCTCTGGCTTCTGCCAAGTCATTGAGTACCTTCATTGTGGCTTTCTAGGCTATTGTTTTTTTGAATTATATTTACACGAGCATATTTGTGTTTTACTTATATTGCCTATTGATGCTGCCTTGTTGGTTAGAGATTAGATCATGGCGGGGATTTCTTTATTTACACTGTCCTGTATTAATGGGATGACAGTAGGGTAAGTGTGAGGTTTGATGCACCCTAGAACCGGTTTAAACCCCCAGTGGCCTTTGTTGCCACTGACCGTTCCAAGGCGGTAGGCCTATTGTCAACCCTTTTGTGTTTGTGGTGTCGTTTGCATTTTTTTTATTACTTTTGCCTTCTCGTTTGTCTGTTTGCGTGTTTGTTTTTGTGTTTTGTGGTTGACTGTCGTACTTGAATGCTGCTTTCCCTGTCCGATATTTTTATCTCTCATTTCTTTTATTATTATTTATAGATATACTATTGCTATCACACCAGTTAAGAAATTAACTTCACATAAATTGAAGATCTTTATCATTATCGGCAATTAGGCCCGTATCATCAACGTATAATGATATAAACACATTTTCATCGTCATTCAGTGTTATACCTTTACCCAGTGATTTGATTTTTTAATGCCAATCATTAATAATCAACTTAAAAAGTATATGAGACAGCGACTAGCGGAAATAAATCAGCGTCCCGTGATACTAGCGGAATGTTTTACGTTTACTAGCGGAACATGTTTACAATTTTAAAATGGATCATGCACCACAAAACAGTAAATTTCATCAACAGCATGCGTTAGTGTACGGAACATTAGAATGCTTAAGGAAGATACTGATGCATACCATTTTCTACAAAACGTTAACAGAGCTTTACATGAAGTAATCCAAACTACTCACTTATGCTACTTCCCGCACTATCTGTGATACGTTTTGAATGTTTTTGCAAATTTAAAGTGCAGTAATACAACTTTTCTCTTGCTACTATAGGAAACAATATTTCTGCTGCAGAATAGTATTAAATATATTTTAAAAAAAGTACTGTAGGCAGTAATTAAATGGGATAAAAATGATTTTTGTCGGCTACGGATGCTGACGGAAGTTGTTAAAAAGCGTAAACATTTAGGCACCGGTTATTTTTTGAAAACAATGCACCGGTTACTATACGATTTTTTCCACATTTTAGCTTCAGGAAAAGAAAGGCTAAACGTAATCTATAGTTAAATCGACCAAAGAAGCTGAAAACTACGGCCGTCTCGGAAGTGTCCACACCATCATTTGTATGGCGATCCAGTGTTACCGTAAAGAAAGCATCGATTAAGTTCAAACCACCTCTGAAGAGGCCAAAACGGAGGCTTTTCGATAACAGTGTAGAGGAGGATATTATTGAGAAAATTTGCAATCTCCTCCCTTCTGTTTTGCACAAAGTAAAACAGGCTCGTCTACTGGGGGATTTTTGTAACTTCATCTGATTGGACAGTTCAGGTAAGTTGCCCCTCACAAACATAGCACTCCTGTTCTTCTTGGATGTAGTGAGATGGTACTCACTTGACAACACATCAAACATGGTGTATTCTGAAGATTGTTGGACATGTTGGAAAGTCTTGTATAAACTCTTTCACGGAAAGGCACTGCGGTTTATGAGTGGAATTAAATCCAGTGGTAACGTCGCTCAGAACAATGAAAAACGTGGGCAATATGATCCTCAGAACACTTCAATAAATGTTGTTGTTCCATTACAAAAACGTGTTGCTGCGTATGAGATTGTTGGACTTGACACTCCAAAAGAAATTCCAGCCGGTGTAATTACTCAAGCTCTTGATTATGAAACCAACAGATAAGACCTATGTTCTTAGCTTTGATGGAAAAAAAGGTAGCGCCTGGATTGAATAAGGATAATGACGACCAGGTCACGAAGAGGATGAATGACTCGCACATACAATGGTAAGATTGGAACAGGAAATGAAATTCACCGAAGAGTCAGCAAATAAATGGGAATTTTTTCAAACGAAGACAAAATGGAACGGCTAGGACATTTAGTTACGAATCAAGGACTTACGAATACTTTACCTGAAACAACGAAAGGCTTTAAAAAAAAAATCTAAAGGAGGGTGGAAATGATTGGAAAAATTCGAAATATGTCTACGCTATCAGCAGTGTACAAGCGCAAATTTTCAGATAAGAACGATAGTGGAACGTCTTTGACGCTTTGCTGTCAATAGGTGCATCACTCAACATTGCAAATAGTCGTTAACATTTACGCACACAGATCAACGCATAAACTCCTACGTTTCAGTCAGCTGCCGAAGGCAGCTGACCCTTATATGGATTTTATATCTGTCTATGGTAAACAGACTGTGACTCATGTAAGTGACAATAAGCATGCTTTACAACTTGAATTTCTAGAGAACTTGTCTGAAAAACTTGAATGGTATAAACATGATAAACTCATATTTTGTAATGTTGAAAGGTTACCGTTTCATTTGCTGAAATGACGTTCTACTGAAATGTAGCATGTAGTCATTATTATTATATGTATATTAGCGATGAAACATTCACTGGCCTCAGTAGCGCAGTTGACTAAGGCGTCATGTTAGTGCCCGGGAAGGGAGGGCTCAAGCCTGCTGATTTCCTTCTTCTTTTTTTTTTAAATTTCATTATTATGATTTTCATTATTGCTCATGGCAACAGTTCCTTTACATTTTTCACTTTGATAACGCAATCTTATAATTACACATGGTAACAGTGAACAGTTTATACGTGTTGTAATGCACGCTCTAACGCACACGTATCCCTTACATGTGAACAATTGTATTTCTGACATTTCTGTGCTGATGTGTACTTCTAGCACGTCGTGTTACAAGGGTGAATTATAATCAATATGTAAGGCATGTCAAGGTATTTGAACAGAAAGAAGCGAGGTCGTCCACATTGGTTCAAAACGCTTGTTAGGAAGGTAAAATACTTGGTAAAAATCGGGAAGAATGTAATAAAAAACGGTCGTAGCGTGTTTATGTCTCCGTGACAATATTTATTGTTTTCAATATGTTTTAACACCCGTGACTTGATGTCTCTCGGCAGCTATGTTACGCTTGCGTAAAACCTTGCTTGTATAAATATATTTATATTATTTTAGTAATCATACAAACCCGTCAATCCCGTCATTCTTCGATTCATTTCGAAGAAGTGATCGAGATGTTGCGAATGAAAACCAGGTCAAAAGCGTACAAACTCGCTAATTTCCACAGAGCATCGGAAATTGTGAGACAGTTCCGATTGAAACCAGGTTCAACCAGTTGTAATTACACATTGTAGAAGTCAACAGTTTATTGTGTTGCACACGCTAATGCACAAGCATACCATGTGAACAATTGTATTTCTCTGCTGATGTCAATTCTAGCATATCGTGCTTCAAAGGTGAATATGTAATCAAAATGTAACGCAAGTCAAGGGTTTGACCAGAACGAAGCGAGGTCGTCTACCTTGATTCAAAATGTTTGGTAGGAAATACTGATGGTAAAAATTGGGAAGAATGTGTCTGGTAAGAAAAGACGGTCGTGGCATGTTTACGTCTTCGTGACAACATTTCTTTAAAAAACACTTTGTTCCCAGTTCCTACCCGGATATAATGCTGTTTTCTCTCGGCAGCTATTTTACGCTTGCGTAAAAGATTGCATGCCTCTATATATATATCAGTTTGTACTTTAATATACAATTATAAACCATTGCAAGCTCGTATTATGCCCCCGAAGTGGGGGCAAATTATAATTCGGGGTATATTATAATCGCACTGTCCTTGCGTGAGTCCGTCCGAAATTGTGTCTCAGCCATTACTTCGGAAACTCTTGAAGGATAGGTCAAACTTCAGGAGTGTCGCGCGCAAGAATTAGGTTCCCACCCCAAGGTCACACTTGGAGGTCAATGGTAAAAAACTGTCCCAGTCATTACTTGGAAACCTGGTCAAAGGTCAAGGGCACACTTGGAGTCCAGCGTCTATTGTTTCTATTCACATTTGTTTAAAAATTGTATTTTTATGAAGAAAAATACCCTTTCAACTCTTATTTAAAGGCACATTGTTTGAAATCACACGTATACAGACTTATTTAGGCAAGAAATTATTTTGAAAATACATAAAATACAATAAATACTCAGGACCAGGTTAACAACAGGAGATAGCGCTGGTAATGATAGACGGGAGGTAATTTACAAGTTAATGCTATCTCCAATTGTAACTTTTTAAAATGCGTATAGTAACCGGTGTCTGTTTTTACAGTGTTTTTACAATAACCGTAGCCCACATAAAACACAACATTTTTGGTATACAATTTACGCCCATTGCTTATCATATATATTCCAAGATTGCCAACAGTGTTATATTAACTATTTGCATACTAATCTGTGCTGTAACGCGTAACTATTAGATAAAATTAAAGGAAAACTGCAATAATCTGTCAAATGTCCATGCATTTTCGGATATTCTTTCAGTTATATCATAATAAAAGCTTTTGTTTGGGAACAAACTGATACTTATCTAATTAGTTAAATATATCTAGCGTTCCGTAGAAGCAAGTGTTTTTCGAAAAAACGAGTAGTTATTTAAAACATACTACTATATAACGAACTACTTACACTTCTTCCCAGTTGTTTATCCGCTAGTAACCGTAAAACAATCGGCTAGTATCACGGAACGCTGTTTTATTTCCGCTAGTAACCGTCTAGGTTCTCCACCGTGTATTTTCAAGTTACTTACATGTTGTGCGAAGCAGCATGCGACGTCAATAAGTGTAATTGGTGCATCCATTCGCAATCATCTCGTATACTGCTTCGCAGCATGACTCGAATGTAATACACATGTTTCCATATTGGTTACGTCATACTAGCGTGACGCGCGTCTGATTCCCGCCAAAACGAATTTGCATTCAAAATCAAAGTTATATTCAACATTTTGCAATGTCATTTAGCCGATTGCTCCATCTATATTTTATTTACTTGAAAGCAGTGATAAAACCTTCATCTGTATTGTAAATAACAAACATGCAACGCAAATTAAACATCAACACGTGCGGCAAGCGTCCATATTGTTTATGTAGCAACAGTGCACTATTTTCTGTGCCGTTGCCTTTCGGCTAACAGAATGTAAATATTTTGAACAAACCGAAGCGCCGTGATACACACGAGGCGGGATCCCGAAGAATGACGGGATTGGCCGAGCGTTCACGATTGTGGTGCATCAACAATGGACGTTAAACATGACGTCATGCAACATAATTTGTAAACATGACGTCATTTGCGTGAAAATGGGCTAATAAGTTTTACACTATTTGCAAGTAAATGTTAGGCAAATGCATGATGGTGAATGGATGGGGTATTTTCAGATGCATCTGTGACATTGTACTTATCTTTACCTTAAAATATGTCTAAGTAATGTATTCTAACATAAAAACAAATCCGGAGGACAATCCCACGTATTGAGTTCGCGCGAAGCGAAGCCCCGATTAAGCAATCATATTTTGGTAAGCTTCGCGAAGCGAAGCCCACAGCCATGAGTCGCACCTTTTTTCAATTCCTTGGTTGACCTTAGTTGACATTTTCAAAGAGAACTGCATGTTACAGAATAATATGAAATAGGCACTACCTAGGCTATGTAACGGGCAAAGCATTTCGATAAAAAGTACATTTTGTACATTTAAATTAAGGCATTAAATATATACCTGTCTCTATTTTAAGGGTGATAATTAACTCTAACTTTTAAATTTGATCACATCATAATCTTAATTACTATTGTCGGAATAATTAGATTTGTTATATTCTCAAAAAGACGTGTCGGCGGCGTTTTAAAGGAGTCGGTCGGGTCACAGTTAACACAGGTATTAGTTTATTTGACCTATTTTCCATATTTTGGGAATATAGTCCATACCGTCAGATTTAGGAATTACAGCGCAATTATTCATTTCACAAGGTACGGATGCAACATTAAAATTAAACATGACCATGTTCATTAAAAAATACCACACAGTTACATAGATTGCCAGTTATACTTAAATAATCCTAGTTTGCCGACGAGCAAATATACCAATGTTGTAATTTTTTTGGGCAATTCTCGACGGGCTGCGCACGGAATTGCGGTGATTACCGTAAAATACCAAAAGAAATCCACAAAGCAAACTTTCACGAAAGTCGTGAAAACAATAAGGACGAGCAAAGCTCGACAAACTAGCTACAGGACTTCGCGCTTTCCACATCTAGCGCGCGAAGTCCCGACAAAAAAACAACACACATTTATGTTATCCCTAAGCTTCGCGCAGCGAAGCCCCAAATTATTCACATTTACGACATTGTGTCGACCGCGTTCTTCATGTCCGGAGTTTACCTCGTCTTTCCTGCTTCAGATATTTCTGTACGCCGTATAGTACGCGGATTTAGACATGCATAAATAAGCCTATTTTCATTAATTAAATGTAAATTTCTTACTTTTTACTTGTGAGAAGCAGCATGTGACGTCAAGACTTGGATAGGGGTAACGTATGCATCAACAACTGACGTTAAACATGTTGTAAACATAACGTCATTTAATTTAAACAATATTTTATTCAAGTAATGAATGAATGAATGAATGGTGTTTTACGGCACGTCGACACATAAACAGGTCATATTGTGCGCAAAAACTGATAAAAGATGAAGAAATGAAGGATTAATTAAAAATTAATGTAAATATATCAGGTAAAACTATTACAACATAAGGGATGATATGGTAGTAATATAAACTATATATGTAAATTAATATTCAAGTAATGAATGGGATTGGACAACAGGCAGTGCCTATGTAAGACCTCTCCCGTATCAAGGTACATATAAACAATAAATTCATATCAAACATAACATAAAATGTGGAATTGTAGTACAGTTTGCATATATTGGTTTGACAATTAACTTAGAATCTTTGAAACATGTGTACCGTGAGCGTCACGTCATGTGCGTGAACATGTGCTAATTGCTTTGGTCTACAATGTTTGCAAGTAAAAGTTGGACAAATGCCTGATACCGTCTGGAAATGGGAGGATGAGTGTATTTTCCGTGGTAGATTACTAACCTAATGTATTATAAAATGAAACAAAAAGTCCGGAGGATCATGCCTCCACGCTCCCAACCCCCTTATCGTATGTAGTAGATAAACCGTTATATGCAGTCCAGTTATCGTTATATGTAGTGCATTAGTAGTTTATCTAATATATGAGGTCATTTAAACATTATATGAAGTACGTTTGTATTTATATGCAGTGCTTCTGTTGACTTTATATGTGGTACATATTTTAATATACGTGGTGGATACTGGACTGCATATAATGGTTTATCTACTACATACACTGACTTATCTATCGTAATATAATGATTAATCTACTGTATATAAATACTTTTCTACCACATATAAAGATTTATTTTATCACATACAATTTAAAATGCACTGCATATCATGAAATGTCAACCACATATAAAGGGAAATGCACTGCATATCTTAATCGACAACATTACAAGACAGTCATGGCGTTCCATAGTTTTTCTCATGAATTTCGCGCTGAAAGTTTCCGTTCCAAACTCTCGTTGACCGTTTTTACTGTAATTAATCGCGTAAAGGTAGTAATAGCTACTCGTCTTGGTTTGCCCCTGTGAAAACATACGGCTGTCTATGTACCTTATGTTTAGGATATCAAAATATGTTGTTTTCTATTACTTGTAGTCAAGTTCATATTAACATTTTTGGGAATGTATGAACTTCAATATCTAAATATAAACAATCATTGACAAAAAACGTGTTGCTTTAAATCGAAAATCTTGTTAGGGAAATGCACTAAAACGCAGGAAATCTTATGAAAAAATCACAAAAAATCCAGAGTGTATGTTGGGTGGGTATATGCCACCATACCTCCTTAGAAAGGGGTTTTCCTCCGTATGTA
>JAWPHD010009293.1:0-105348 GCA_037043455.1 Cyrtodaria siliqua
ATAAACACGTTATTTCAAAGATTTTGATATGAATCATATTTAACACATGTTTAATAATAGTATAATATGCGTAAATAACCATGGTTACTAAGTTTCTATGTATATATATAAATCAACAAATGCCCGTCAAAGAATGTTTTACTATCCGAAAATAACTTGTTTGCGATATTTTGAACGCAGTAATAAACTAAACAAGTTATTTCAACAAAACATCCTGGTTAAAAAAATGAATTCGTCACAGCCTTTTATTCTTTCAAGAATACATTACTGTGCGAAAATATCTGCCTGGCCGACTATGAAATCCTATTTAATAACAGATTACAGAAAAATAACTATTTGCGTTATTTTGAAAGAACACTGTAATAACCTAAACACGTTATTTCAAAGATTTTGATATGAATTATATTTAACACATGCTTAATAATAGTATAATATGCGTAAATAATCATGGTTACCAAGTTTCTATGTATATATGCAAATCAACAAATGCCCGACAAAGAATGTTTTACTATCCGAAATTAACTTGTTTGCGTTATTTTGAATGCAGTAATAAACTAAACAAGTTATTTCAACAAAACATCCTGGTAAAAAAAAGTAAATTAGTCACAGCCTGTTGTTCTTTTAAGAATATATTACTATGCGAAAATAACTGCCGGGCCGACTATGAAAACATATTTAATAACAGATTACCGGAAAATAATTTGTTTGCGTTATTTTAAAAGAACATTGTAATAACCTAAACACGTTATTTCAAAGATTTTGATATGAATCATATTTAACATAGTTTAGTTATAGTATAATATGCGTAAATAACCATGGTTACCAAGTTTCTATGTATATACATGATATATGTAAATCAACAAATGCCCGTCAAAGAATGTTTACTATCTGAAAATAACTTGTTTGCGTTATTTTGAACGCAGTAATAAACTAAACAAGTTATTTCAACAAAACATCCTGGTAAAAAAAAAATGAATTCGTCACAGCCTGTTGTTCTTTTAAGAATATATTACAATGCGAAAATAACTGACGGGCCGACTATGAAAACCTCTTTTATAACAGATTACCGGAAAATGAATTGTTTGCGTTATTTTGAAAGAACACTGTAATAACATCAACACGTTATTTCAAAGATTTTGATATGAATCATATTTAACACATGTTTATTAAAATTATAATATGCGTAAATAACCATGGTTACCAAGTTTCTATGTATATATGTAAATCAACAAATGTCCGTCAAAGAATGTTTTACTATCCGAAAATAACTTGTTTGCGATATTTTGAACGCAGTAATAAACTAAACAAGTTATTTCAACAAAACATCCTGGTTAAAAAAATGAATTCGTCACAGCCTGTTATTCTTTCAAGAATACATTACTGTGCGAAAATATCTGCCTGGCCGACTATGAAATCCTATTTAATAACAGATTACAGAAAAATAACTTGTTTGCGTTATTTTGAAAGAACACTGTAATAACCTAAACACGTTATTTCAAAGATTTTGATATGAATCATATTTAACACATGCTTAATAATAGTATAATATGCGTAAATAATCATGGTTACCAAGTTTCTATGTATATATGTAAATCAACAAATGTCCGTAAAAGAATGTTTTACTATCCGAAATTAACTTTTTTGCGTTATTTTGAACGCAGTAATAAACTAAACAAGTTATTTCAACAAAACATCGTGGTAAAACAAATAGTGAATTCCTCACAGCCTGTTGTTCTTTTAAGAATATATTACTATGCGAAAATAACTGCCGGGCCGACTATGACATCCTATTTAAAAACAGATTACCGGAAAATAACTTGTTTGCGTTATTTTGAAAGAACACTGTAATAACCTAAACACGTTATTTCAAAGATTTTGATATGAATCATATTTAACACATGTTTAATAAAAGTATAATATGCGTAAATAACCATGGTTACCAAGTTTCTATGTATATATGTAAATCAACAAGTGCCCGTCAAAGAATGTTTTATTATCCGAAAATAACTTGTTTGCGTTATTTTGAACGCAGTAATAAACTAAACAAGTTATTTCAACAAAACATCGTGGTAAAAAAAAAGTGAATTAGTCACAGCCTGTTGTTCTTTTAAGAATATATTACTATGCGAAAATAACTGCCTGGCCGACTATGAAAACCTATTTAATAACAGATTACCGGAAAATAACTTGTTTGCGTTTTTTGAAAGAACACTGTAATCACCTAAACACGTTATTTCAAAGATTTTGCTATGAATCATATTTAACACAAGTTTAATAATAGTTTATTATGCGTAAATAACCATGACAACGCGTTTGTGTTCATTTAAAAGAACACTGTAATAACCTAAACACGTTATTTCAAAGATTTTGCTATGAATCATATTTAACACAAGTTTAAAAATAGTTTATTATGCGTAAATAACCATGACAACGTGTTTGTGTTCATTTAAAAGAACACTGTAATAACCTAAACACGTTATTTCAACACAATTTAATTACTGACCGTCGTGGTCAGACAACAGGTAATTCAAATAAAATATATTGTGCATTCGTCATGTTCGTCACAGCTCCTTCGTTTAATAATATATTACTGTCCGAACATAACTGCTTTGCATTATTTTGAAAGAATTTACTGTATATCCGAAAATAACGTGTTTGTGTTATTTTGAAAGAACTGTATAACATGTATAATAACCCTAATACGTTATACATGTTATATAAACGAATCATATTCACTGCCCATCGTGGTTAGAATAGAGGAAATGAAAACGTATGCATTCTTCCAAGCCGTTTCGTTTAAGAATATATTACTATCTGAAAATAATTGTTTGCGTTATTATGAAAGAACTCTGTAATAACCTAATAATAGATTACCGGAAAATAATGTGTTTGTGTTATTTCGAAAGAACACTGTAATACCCTAAGTGTAAGTATAATCATGGTAATATAAGTATAAACTGATAAACAGGATAAAACTTACTTAATTACACTCATCAACTGTTTCATGCCTTATTCATGTTAGGTTTAGGAACAGTTTGCAAATAGGTATAGTGTCTTACACAGTAAAATCAGAGACGACAGATGTCGTCTCGAATAATCAGGATAATACCCGCGATGTTATCATACTTATTTCTGTTTGCGTTTCTTAAAAAAAAGTAAAATAGACAGATAGAGGACGTGTGTTTAATCTCATAATATTGTGATTGATGATGCAAGTTATTTTAAAACTGTCATAATAAAACCACATTTTAGGTTTATACTAATTAACGTATATAAAATCAAAGAGTATTTGTGATGTCGTTTGCATTTAAGAATACGTTTGCCTTCTTGTTTGTCTGTTTGCGTGTTTGATTCAGTGTTTTGTGGTTGAATGTCCTCCTTGAATGCTACATTCCCTGTCTGATCTTTATATATTTCTTTACCAGTACACTAATGTACACTATATATACTATATATAGCGACTGGCTCTCTCTATGTATTTAAACTGTCTACGACAAACATGTATAATACGGATATAAACTGCAGAAAACGAAAATCACCAGGGTGATAAAAAAGGAACGTGGCTAAAGTACATACTGTGTATGTCGCTACCACGAGACAATTACATTTCATACCAACCCCCGTCACACATTTCAATTTACATGCAAATTATCATTGAATTCAAATTAAGGGGAATAAGCGAGTAAAGAAATTTGATTAAGTCAATCGCTCTTAAAAGAGTTACACCCCTTTCAAAATGTATAGCAAACCATAAGGAAACCAAAATAACGTATTCCCGTTATTTTCAAATTATGATCAAAGGGAGACAACAGTTGTTTCTTTACGAAAATAACCCATTTAAGTTATTACGAAAAAAAACGTGTATACGTGACACCCCTGACTTAAAGGTATTAAAAAATGTATAAACAAAAACATGTTGTATATTAACGGCTGTAATGATGATATTGACGACTAAACGTGAATGCATTTTAATACATAATATACAAGGGTGCCCGACGTGGTTCCCCGTTACACTGACATTCATCTTTATTCACAATGGATATACTATTAATACCCATTATGTTTTGCGTTTATATCAAGATATGTTTGTTCATGTAATTGTTCAAAAAGAAGTGTGCGGCATTTAATTGTAATTGTTTCATTGCGCTAAACAATATGTTTAGTTACCCAAAGTATCAAGAATAATTTTTTTTCTCGTGTCATGTTTTTCCACTTTGCTTTTTCGTCGGCCCATGCTTCCTTCGTAGCTTTATCTTCTGGAGTTATGCTCTTCCAAAAATCTTTTATCGCGGCTTTGGTGGCTGCTATTTTTTTCTGGTTTTATATTGGCCCAAGCCGATTTTTTGTCGGCCCTTGCGGCTTTCTTCAGGACTCTAGCTTCTGCCCTTTCTTCCGGTGTCATATTCGCCATTTTTCTGGCCCCTACAATTCTTTTCGCCGTTTTAGTTTCTTTCCTTTCTTCCGGCGTCGTGTTGGCCCGCGGAATGTTCATCGCTGCACTTTCTTCTGGTGTCATGTCTTTCCATTTATATTTCATTGAGACCCGAGAAAAAGATTTCCATTCCGTAGGATAATCTAAAAATAAATACAAAACAAATAAAGAATGGTTTAACGATTGACTCCTTCCTGATTTGATCTGATGATCTGTCCAGTTCAAGGAAGTTAATGTACGCACATGCACTAATATGTATATTTTAACATCTAGGCTGAAACTGAGTATTATGAAGTTCCAAGAAAAATCGTTAACATGTATGCGGTATAGTGCACAGGTTTTAAGATTGGTATCGATGAATATCGACCGAAAGTATCAGTATCAAAACCTGTATCCATGATTATCAAGCGATATATGTATGTTTATCGATCGATAATTCATTTGTATCGACGAAAAACCGGCTTTACGATTCGACAATTATAGATACGGATTTGATAATGTTACTTTCAATAATTATATATACCAATTTGAAAAGGACAGTTATTATATGAAGAGGTACGATGCATTAACATTGTATTGATGTGTGTTTTTGCGAGTATTGTGGTGTTACCTGGTTCTATCGGAACATGACAACGACTGACATAAATGTCAACGTGTAGATCTAACACAGAGCCAATAAGGTATATTTCAATAAAAGAAATTTGTTCTGATAAAACATTCTTAAACAATCGCCGTGAATAGAGCTTTGCATATGCGGATGCTTCGAATTCAATAAAATGTAACACATTAATAAATAATTTAAAAAAAATAGTACTGAAAATATATCTAAAAATGATGGTAGGCCTACAACTGTAATAAGACGCCTATATACGGACTGCATACAACACTAACATTTCGTGGCCTATATAAAGATTGTGTCACATATACACGGTCCGTATAAAGCACTAACTTTCGTGGCCTATATAACGAGTCTGCCCCACTAACTTTCGTGGCCTATATAAAGATTGTGCCACATATAAATTGACCATATAAAGCACTAAGTTCCGTGGCCCATATAACGAGTGTGCCACGTATAAACGGACCGTATAAAACACTAACTTTCGTGGCCTATATAACGAGTGTGCGACATATAAACTGACCGTATAAAGCACTAACTTCCGTGGCATATGTAACGAGTTTGTCACATATAAACGGACCATATAAAACATTAACTTTCGTGGCCTATATAACGAGTGTGCCACGTATAAACGGACCGTATAAAACACCGTATAAAACACTAACTTTCGTGGCCTACATAAAGATTGTGCCACGTATAAACGGACCGTATAAAACACTAACTTTCGTGGCCTATATAAAGAATGTGCCACGTATAAACGGACCGTATAAAACACTAACTTTCGTGGCCTATATAAAGATTGTGTCACATATAAACGGACCATATAAAACACCAACTTTCGTGGCATATATACTAGTTTGTCATAAACGGGCCATATAAATCACCATTTTCCGTGACCTTTATAAAGATTGTGTCACATATAAACGGACCGTATAAAACACTAACTTCCGTGGCCTGTATACAGATTGTGTCACATATAAACGGACCATATAAAACACTAACTTCCTTGTCTTATATAAAGATTGTGTCACGTATAAACGGACCGCATAAAACACTAACTTCCATGGCCTATGTAAAAAATATGTCACATATACATGGACCGTATAAAAAACGACCCTTCGTGTCATATACAAAGATTGTGTCACGTATAAACGGACCGTATAAAACACTAAATTACGTGGCCTATATAAGAGTGTGTCACAAATACACGGACCGTATAAAGTTGTAACTTCCGTAGACTATATGAAGATTGTGTCACATTTACACGGACCATATAAATATACTAACTTCCTAGGCCTATAAAGATTGTGTCACATGATTTAAGTTGAAACAGTACGCTTGAAGCACGATTTCAGGACACATATATGAAATCGTGCTCCAAGCGGTGTAACATTAAAATGAAGTAGCAAATATCCCTATACTATGTGTAGTAAACAGCCTTTTTGACGTGATTGTATGTTACATGTGTGGGTACCGGTATTAGCGATACATGAAATCACGAATCTGTCGAAATAAATATTTAAATAAACGATTTAAAGGAGAACACACACAATTAAATACGTTATTTACTTACCGGCAGAAACTCCGACCAGAACACACGCCAAAACCACAAATCCTAGCATCTTCATTTTGTCGTAAAATGATATCTTCTAAAACTTAATTTAAACTAAGCGCAAAAGGTTGAATGATGTATCGTAGTATAAGGTTTTATTTTTCCTCGCCGTTGGCAACTAGGCCTTTTGGCGAGGTTTTCAATAGTAGTTTATTTATAATAATCTTAGTAGTTTAAATAATGTTACTAATGCTTATCAATCGCGCACGGATGGCAGGATCCAAGCAGGCGCAAGACATGGCAATAGATGGTTTGCAGGGACGCAAGAAGATTAACAGAGGCTGAGTGATGGGGACACAGGTGGAATAAGCTCATGTTGGTCTATTTTATATATAAAATTCAATCGAGGATTATAAATAATAATTTTATTTTCCAGCGCCAGCGCGTCTCCATTTCTTAAAAATGATTTAACTTAATATGTACATATATACATAATCCATGTTCTGTCTGCTTCTTGCTCCCTTCCAAAGGGAATGGACTCTTATAATTATAAGCATATAATGTTAAAAAAGAAATCGTTAAAATGTCCAGTGTTGTTAGTAAGACATCACTCCAAATCTCTCAATATAAAATAATTCAATATGAGTTTTACGCTTATGAGAGCAAAAACGTTAAATGGAGTGTGTCCCTCCGCCAAAGCCACGGGGAGGCCACACTGGGGAGGGCATGAAGCAGAGGTAAACATAGGTTTTACATGTTAATATTATGTACCCCGTTATCCCGATGTGTGCGTCAGATCAAACTAAAAATAGCATCTTCCCAGCTGTTGATATAAAATCAATGTGAAGTGATAAGCATATATAAAACTAAATAGGACAGCCAGGAATTTCTATTAACTTAACTGTTGATATAAAACAACCAAATATTAAAATCGCACACCGGGGCTGGTGGGGTCATACAAAGTAGTGTTGCATGGAATTATACGACATAAGGGAGTGGGGGTGGATGGAGTGGGGGGAAATATGTAACTTAGTAATATTATTGTTTATAAAATAAACATTTAGGACATTTTTAGGACATATTTAATATTTAATAAGCATCTCCATGACACCAAAACTATAGGGTTGACCCCACACTCATCCTGTCATGGAGTCCTATCAAAAGTCAGCTAGACATGTCCACGGCGCCATGAGGTAGGGCAGTCCCCACACTCACTTAGTCGTGGCGCATTATATATATAAAAGTATGTGATCGGTCCTGGACCGTTGTGCCTGCGTTGTCATCAGACTCAAAAATCGCCCCAACGCGTCCACCGGATCAGTCCCATATTATAACTGTATCAAGTAGTTTATAATATTCATATGAAGAATAACGTACGTCTCTGTGTTGACTACCACCCAGAGAGCCAGTACAGCGACCGTCTAACCAGGTGGCAGTCAGTATTGAGTATGACCCTAATTTAGTCTACTATATAAGTAGACTATGTTATTCTTAAGAAGTTTATATATTATGCTGTTACTTACGTAGGCTAATAAGTAATCATATGACGTTTATGATGTATCGTGAGTGGTAGATTTTCTTTACCCTCGCCCTATGGCACTAGGCCTTTTGGCGAGCTTTTCGTCAGATGATTATGCAGAAGAGTCCGGGAAGGGTTGGAGTATCTCGTCCAAAGTCGATTAGTTGATAGCAGCAGTAGATTAGAGATGGTGGCACATCAGTGTAGAAACCCCTCTGAAGTCTGTAGAAGATTATTATTCCAAGTAGATTTCTAAGTCCAATTGAAGATTTTGACCAATCGGATTGCCTGCAGAATTGTGACTAGGTCAATCCGATTGTCGGCTCGAAAGTAGATTAGAAAAGTCCCAGCCAATCAGGAAATTGCAGAAGTATCGCCATCAAGTAGGTCAATCCGGTCGTCCGTGTTGGCGCGAATTTCGCATCGTGGAAATCGTGAATCGCTCATGGAGTCCGTGTTGGTGGTTTGTTTACATGGTGAAGGCTCCTCCGGTATACACGCCGTCATACCACATCGTCGTTGTCCAACATCATACGACTGGTGTATATCCCGCAGGGTTAATCCAATGTCGTGAATCTGGAGTCTCCATAGTATGGGCGTCTGTGTGTTAACCGAAACCACTGCAAGTCTTTGAGTTCTGGCAGCGATCCCGTAGCCGCAGTAGCCGCCGTAGCCGCCAAAGCGTCTCCCACTCTATGTAGTCCCCACATTCTGTATCCGTGATCAGCGTCGCCCGTCAGTCCCTCAGTAGTTGTATTAAGCGGCTCTTCTTAGTTCCACGTTAAAACGATAAAATACAGGATAAAACTATGTACATCTAGTTTAAAAACCCAACCCCTGTATTAAGGGCACAGTAGTTGTAGCTTACTGCAACATACTGCACAGTTGTTGTAGATGATTGCAACATACTGTATTGTTGATCCTCGATAGGACGTGTTGACATCGCCTGGTGTGCTGCCAATGGAGCTGTAGATGGACACGTCCTATTGCTCCCACAGTTGGAACGAGAAGATGTGTTATGATGTATCTCAGATGTTGTCAGCTTTTATATATGGCTGAGCTGAGCATGTCAGTGAGTGTGAGAACAACTAATTAGCAATCAATTATCTTGTTTTTCACAGACGATGGTCGGTCACAGCTTGGACAGGATTACCAAAACATGTGTGTTTGTTTCGCAGCTGTAAACGACTTCTTTGTGATTTGGTCCAATCCATCCCCTCAGATTTACAAATGTTGGGCGCACTAAAATCTGAAACTGCAATAAATAACTACAATAAGAGCCTGTAGACTATGTAACAATCTGGGATGAACATTACAATAGATCCGGATGAAATAAAGTTAGCAAAACATATGAAAAAATAAATACACAATCTGCAATATGATTGAAGGTTAAAGAGAAGCATGCAAAACAGTGATTTGTTAAAGTAAGAAATTAACCCGCCAAATAGCGGCAAATATTACACTACAAAACCGTTTATGAAAAGTACACTGAACACAATTGCTAAGTATCAACTTTTGTATCTTAAATAATTTTCTTATTTTAAATATATTTTAGAATAGATATATGATAAGTATTTTGTTTTGACCCATAGTTTGTAAAACATTTATTTTTTGTTTAAATGGTAACATCTTTTGAGAGTTACCCTCCCTTTATATGAAAACATGAAATGTACTGATAAAACACATAACATGAGTCAAAGATCGCTTAAAGATATAAAATTCTTCAAATTGGTATGAAATAATAGAATAAAACATAAAAATTTGATCATTTATCGCAGATTTTCCGTCTATAAAAAAATGAAATATGGATAATCAGATATTTTGTGTAAAAGTGAGAAAGATTTACAGAATGCATAATTGAATATTTATAAATTATATTGTGATGAATGAAAACATACTGTCAACGTCGCTAAATCTAAAGTTCTTGTTTTCTCAAGAGGTAGACAACCTAATTATAAGTTTACGTTTAATGGTGACCAATTGATATTATAACAGCATAAAAGTACCTGTGTTATGTGTCACAGGATGACATATACAGGTATTAAGGATCTGTATATCTCACCATTGTGCTGAATTTTAAACATTTAATCAGTTCATCATCTCTTTTCATCACTCGTTTCATCTGTCACTCTACGTTCTCTTTACTTTACGTTGTTTAGTGTTGTACATTAACCTTGATAGCATCTATGAGTAGAATAGGATTTTTTATGTGGCAAAGAAACATATTGCTAATCAGACTGCAAAGTATATGTTATATGGGGAAACAGGTCAGTAGATATTCATAGAAATAGATTTATTTCGTTTTGGGCAAAAATAACAATGCAGAAAGAGGTAAAAACGTTAATGTTAATTTTATTAAACTTTTCAATGTGTCGTCTTAAACGTTATAAATGCTGATAGTTCGTTTAAAGTGGGCTAATTCTAAGAAAAGCATCTTATTTTAAAATCGTTATGTCAAACGTTAGGCACTTATTCAAAGAAACCAGATCAAACGATCCTCGTTTGGTTGATATATGTTACGAATTATACTTATGTGACAATTGTTGGCCTTCTTTTGTGAGATATAGACAACCATGGGATATAGACAACCATTGTAACACCGTATATAGCTCATTCCGTATAGGTCTAATCACACTAAATCAACAGGATGTGCTCGCCTGGTGCAGTCGAAAGTAGTTCTGTATTAAAGAGTGCTAATCTTTTTTTCTTTAAAAACTTTTTTTATTGCAGTTTCCTGTTATTTTTTGGCTGTAACTGTATTCTGGACATGTTGTTGATATTTGAAAATGCAGCTCATCATGTTTTTGACAGTTTTTGATATAAATTTGAGAAGTGAAAGTAGACAGGGTATGAAATTGCAAGGGGTAAAAATAGTGTTGACCTTTGACCCGGTGTTAGTATACAACTGAAGAAATGTTTCTTAGAAGGTATTAAACCCCCTATTTCCTTGTTGATGTTTAATAGCAGACATGTTTATTTGAATGATAAAGTAAGTTTCCCAGCATTCTAACGAGGTTTGAGTTTTTTTAACAGGTTGTCAAAATTCTAACTTTACTATGGAAGGGCAATGGAGACTCATTTACGCTATTATAACCTATAAGGAGAAATCATGTATTTTTCAGAATTGCATAAAAAATGATTTTCTAGGCATTTATTTTGTTTGAATATGTGAGTTGAACTCAGAAACAGAGAAAAATTATCATTTTCAGACTTTAAGACTATTTTAGAGTGTTTTTGGCAACTTTTCCTCAAATTTTCTGATTTTCTCTAAAAATGTGATATTTTTCTCTAAAAATGTGATATTTTTATTTTTTTTTGAATTTTTGTGAAAGATATATGGCACGATGTGTGGTATACATACTCAGGGATGCAAAACAAAGCCACCAGAGTTGATTTGATGAGAAAATGTTGAACGGTTGCTGAGATATTGCTTTTTTTATTATTTCTTAATTTCGCGACAAAATCGACTCGATTTAGTGCATGGTCAAGTGCAGGTAAATCGCAATAATTTCAAGACGAAGTCATTCGGCATTGCGAAACAAGTCAAAATGTTCTTTTATTAAGTTGTTGGGTTGAATCGACCTGTTTAATTAAAAAACATGACGCAAAAATAATCCCTTATAGGTCTAATTACACTAAATCAACAGGATGTGCTCGCCTGGTGCAGTCGAAAGTAGTTCTGTATTAAAGAGTGCTAATCTTTTTTTCTTTAAAAACTTTTTTTATTGCAGTTTCCTGTTATTTTTTGGCTGTAACTGTATTCTGGACATGTTGTTGATATTTGAAAATGCAGCTCATCATGTTTTTGACAGTTTTTGTTATAAATTTGAGAAGTGAAAGTAGACAGGGTATGAAATTGCAAGGGGTAAAAATAGTGTTGACCTTTGACCCGGTGTCAGTATACAACTGAAGAAATGTTTCTTAGAAGGTATTAAACCCCCTATTTCCTTGTTGATGTTTAATAGCAGACATGTTTATTTGCATGATGAAGTAAGTTTCCCAGCATTCTAACGAGGTTTGAGTTTTTAACAGGTTGTCAAAATTCTAACTTTACTATGGAAGGGCAATGGAGACTCATTTACGCTATTATAACCTATATAGCTCACGAGTGAGCTATATACGGAGCAATGTCTCCGAATAAAGCTCAAGGTGAGCTATATACAGAGATCGTCTCCGCATAAAGCTCACGATAAGCTATATACGGAGGGCATGAGCCTTGATTCCGAATAAAGCTTACTCTTTTAAAAACTGAAAATGTTATAAGTCCTGTTCCAATTATACTCATATTTCGTATTTGTATGATTATGATACATGAAAGTCTAAATATATGATTAAAGTATAGTTTAAGATATATGACTTGTAACGACAAGATCCTCATCTTTCCAGGAAATATATAAAAGTATATTAAAGATAAAGACTTGTTGCACTATGTTGTATTTTTGTAATATTAAGCGGTTGGCAGGCGCGTAATGGCCATAGTCATTTGCTCACGTGAGTAAACTTTACAATCAATGTCTGAAAAATTGAAAGATTTAAAACTCGAAAAATGCAATAAAATCGTAAGCTTTAGGAGGGTTCAGGTCTATTCTTCATTTTCTACAATGATCAAAGTGTTATGACATATTATTACAAAATATGCCTGGAATTACACCAGAATGCACCATTTAAGACTACCATTAACCAAAATTGTCTTAGGGGAGGACGCCCAACTCCCCCCCCCCGCAGCTTAGTTGCAGCATTATTATAGGTTTATGGGGACGGGCGCAAGTCCTAATAGGCGTCCGCACAGTAGGCGTTTAGGTATCGTGAGTAACTTCAATTTTGGCCACGCTACGCCCCTGGTTGGTGTTATTGCTGTTGATGATGAAGAACTACCCCTTCCTGAGTGAGCAACTGTTTTTTTCTTTGCTTGGCACAGATTTTTTTGCGTGGAGTGCCTGAAGAGCGAGCCGTGCGTGAAGAGCGTGTATTGCGTGCAGTGCGTGAAGAGCGTGCATTGCGTGAAGAGCGTGTAGTGCGCGGAGAGCGTGCAGTGTGTGAAGAGCGTGCATTGCGTGAAGTGCGTGCAGTGCGTGAAGAGCATGCATTGCGTGAAGAGCGTGCAGTGCGTGAAGAGCGTGCATTGCGTGAAGAGCGTGCAGTGCGTGAAGAGAGTGCATTGCGTGAAGAGCATGCATTGCGTGAAGAGAGTGCAGCGCGTGAAAAGCGTGCAGTGCGTAAAGAGCGTGTAGTACGTGAAGAGCATGCATTGCGTGAAGAGCGTGCAGTGCGTGAAGAGCATTCAGTGCGTGAAGAGCGTGCAGTGCGTGAAGAGATTAATTAATGATCAATAACATATTGTCATTTAAGTATATCAGGAAACTAGGTCGTAAATTACAAATTATCAAGGGACATGGTATCGGTTGAAAATACCAGATCGTTTCGCTGGTATCAGTATTGGTATCAGACCGATTTGTTCTTAACGGTATCGAACTCTGGTACTGAAACATTGTCTTTAGACTAGATCGTTCACATAAAACACTTTTTCTGAGAAGTTGCATTTTACAGTTGTGAAGTTATAAGCATTAAAAATATCTACAGAGGGTGAGATGGCTCAGTGGTTAGAGTGTTGGCCTCTCACTCCGGAGGTCACGGGTTCGATCTCGCCCAGGAGCGATCTCGTGGACTCTCAATAGAACACTCAGTACTGGTTTGTGCCAATGAAACGGACTCGAGAGAGATTCATACAAGCTTCCAATTAGAATAAAAACTAAGTTAAAACATATCTATGCAGTCGAGCGCCTATGGAAGATAAATATATAGGACCTTTGTAGTGTTCTATTTAAGGATTCCTATCCCTAATGAAACTCTCCTTTTGTATACTCTTCATTAATGCATTGATTATCATAGTCGATAAGGTGCTGTACTTGATTATATTGATAATGTAAATGAAAATGATGAAACAAGCTATAAGTCTATTAATCACAAATATGTATGGTCGGATGTACCAATATTTGAAAATCAGCGTAGGTGGGTGAATCTTTTATTAAGTGGTATGGTACCAATCTTTGACAATCAGCGTAGACGAGCCTTTTATTAAGTGTTATAATAGCAATCTTTGACATTCAGAGTAGGCGAGCCTTTTATTCAGAGTTATGGTACCAACCTTTGACAATCAGCGTAGGCGAGTATTTTATTAAGTGTTATTGTACCAATCTTTGAAAATCAGCGTAGGTGAGCCTTTAACTAAGTGCTATTGTATCAATCTTTAACACTTCACCTAGATGAGCCATTTATTAAGTGTGATAATACCAATCTTTAACAATCAGCGTAGGTGAGAACTTAAATAAGTGTGATGGTACCAATATTTAACAATCAGCGTAGGTGAGAACTTAACTAAAAGTGTGAGGGTACCAATCTTTAACAATCAGCGTAGATGAGAACCTAACTAAGTGTAATGGTACCAATCTTTAACAATCAGCGTAGGTGAGAACTTAACTAAGTGTGATGGTACCATTTTTTAACAATCAGCGTTTGTGAGAACTTAACTAAGTGTGATGGTACCAATCTTTAGCAATCAGCGTAGGTGAGAACTTAACTAAGTGTGATGGTATCAATCTTTAACAATCAGCGTAGGTGAGCCTTTAACTAAGTGCTATTGTATCAATCTTTAACACTTCACCTAGATGAGCCCTTTATTAAGTGTGATAATACGACTCTTTAACAATCAGCGTAGGTTAGAACTTAACTAAGTGTGATGGTACCACTCTTTAATAATCAGCGTAGGTGAGAACTTAACTAAGTGTGATGGTACCAATCTTTAACAATCAGGGTAGGTGAGAACTTAACTAAGTGTGATGGTACCAATCTTTAACAATCAGCGTAGGTGAGAAATTAACTAAGTGTGATGGTACCAGTTTTTAACAATCAGCGTAGGTGAGAACTTAACTAAATGTGATGGTACCAATCTTTAACTATCAGCGTAGGTGAGAACTTAACTAAGTGTGATGGTATCAATATTTAACAATCAGCGTAGGTGAGAACTTAACTAAGTGCGATGGTACCAATCTTAAACAATCAGCGTAGGTGAGCCTTTAACTAAGTGCTATTGTGTCAATCTTGAACACTTCACCTAGATGAGCCCTTTATTAAGTGTGATAACACCAATCTTTAACAATCAGCGTAGGTGAGAACTTAACTAAGTGTGATGGTACCAATCTTTAACAATCAGCGTAGGTGAGAACTTAACTAAGTGTGATGGTACCAATTTTTAACAATCAGCGTAGGTGAGAACTTAACTTAGTGTGATGATACCAGTCTTTAACAATCAGCGTAGGTGAGAACTTAACTAAGTGTGATTGTACCAATCTTTAACAATCAGCGTAGGTGAGAACTTAACTAAGTGTGATGGTACCAATCTTTAACAATCAGCGTAGGTGAGAACTTAACTAAGTGTGATGGTACCAATCTTTAACAATCAGCGTAGGTGAGAACTTAACTAAGTGTGATGGTACCAATTTTTAACAATCAGCGTAGGTGAGAACTTAACTTAGTGTGATGGTACCAATCTTTAACAATCAGCGTAGGTGAGAACTTAACTAAGTGTGATGGTACCAATATCTAACAATCAGCGTAGGTGAAAACTTAACTAAGTGTGATAGTACCAATCTTTAACAATAACTAAGTGTTATGGAAACTATCTTTAACCATTACGTGGTCCGAGAATTAACTTTCATAACCCTCCAAAAAGGGAAAACTGGGGTATGAAATTAAACCTTAATTTTGGCTAAAAAAGTTTGCTAATTGTAAAATTAAAACATTTAATTGGTCATTTTTAAACAGGTTATCTTTAACTTTATCTAAGTGTTATGGTACCAATCTTTGACTGTCAGCGTAGGTGAGTTTTTAACTGACTGTTCTGGTACAATCTTTGACAATCAACGTACGTGAGCCTTTAACTAAGTACCATGTTACCAATCTTTGACAAGCAGCTTAAGCGAGCCTTTTATAACGTGTTATGGTACCAATCTTTGAAAATCACCGTAGATGAGCCTTTAACTAAGTGCCATTGTATCAATCTTTGATAATTCGCATAGGTGAGCCTTTAACTTAGTGAGTTATGGTACCAATCTTTAACTACTTTTTATGGTTCCAATCTTTAACAATCAGCGTGGGTGAGTTTTTAACTAAGTGTTATGGTACAATCTTTGACAATCAGCGTACGTAAGCCATTAACTAAGTGCTATTGTATCAATCTTTCACAATTCGCGTAGACGTGCCTTTAACTAGGTGTCATTGTCTCAATCTTTGATAATTCTCGTAGACGAACCTTTAACTTAGTGCCATTGTATCAATCTTTGATAATTCGCATATATAATCCTTTAACTAAGTGCCATTGTATCAATCTTTGATAATTCGTGTGGTTGAGCCATTGTACCAATCTTTGATAATTCGCATAGAAGAGCCTTTAATTAAGTGTCATTGTATCAGTCATTGATAATTCGCGTACATGAGCCTTTATCTAAGTGACATTTTCCAATCTTTAATAATTCGCGTAGATGAGCCTTTAACTAAGTGACATCTTATCAATCTTTCACAATTCTCGTAGATGAGCCTTTAAATAAGTGCCATTGTATCAATCTTTGATAATTCGCGTTGATGAGCCTTTAACTAAGTGCCATTGTATCAATCTTTGATAATTCGCGTAGATGAGCCTTTAACTGAGTGACATTGTATCAATCATTCAAAATTCTCGTAGATGAGCCTTTAAACAAGTGTCATTGTATCAATCTTTGATAATTCGCGTTTGTGAGCCTTTGACTGAGTGCCATTGTACTAATCTGTGATAATTAGCGTGGGTAAGTGTTAACTAAGTGTTATATGACTATCTAACAATCAGCTTAGGTGAGCCTTTAACGAAGTGTTATGGTACCAATCTTTAACAATCAGCGTAGGTGAGTGTTTAACTAGGTGTTATGGTTATGGTTATGGTATAGTCTTTGAATACTGATCTCAGACCCACTTGTACACATGCAGTTATGGTATATAAACTCCTGCACACATGCTGTTAAGGTAGTATACAAACTCGTGTACACGTGCAGTTATGGCATATAAACTCGTGTACGCATGCTGTTATGGTATATAAACTCCTGCAAACATGATGTTATGGTATAAAACCCGTGTACACATGCAGTTATGACATATATCCCTTGTACACATGCAGTTAAGGTATATAAACTCGTGTACACATGAAATTATGGTATAATACACATATATTTCCACTATTTGTACACATGCAGTTACGTGGATCGCATACTTATTAATGAATTTTGATAAGAACATGATATTTATATTTCAGTGTTTTATTCCAAAGGTATTAAAAAATGTATAAACAAAAACATGTTGTATATTAACGGCTGTAATGATGATATTGACGACTAAACGTGAATGCGTTTTAATACATAATATACAAGGATGCCCGACGTGGTTCCCCGTTACCCTGACATTCATCTTCATTCACAATGAATATATTATTAATACCCATTATGTTTTGCGTTTATATCAAAATATGTTTATTCATGTAATTGTTCAAAAAGAAGTGTGCGGCATTTAATTGTAATTGTTTCATTGGCTAAACAATAAATTTAGATACCCAAAGTATCAAGAATAACTTTTCTTCTCGTGTCATGTTTTTCCATGCTGCTTTTTCGTCGGCCCATGCTTTCGTCGCATCTTTATCTTCTAAAGTTATGCACTTCCACACAGCTTTTATCGCGGCTTTGGCGGCTGCTCTTTCTTCTGGTTTTATATTGGCCCAAGCCGATTTTTGTCAGCCCTTGCAGCTTTCTTCAGGACTCTAGCTTCTGCCTTTTCTTACGGTGTCATATTCGCCATTTTTCTTGCCCCTACAATTCTTTTCGCCGTTTTAGTTTCTTTCCTTTCTTCCGGCGTCATGTTGGCCCGCATCGCTTTCATCGCTGCACTTTCTTCTGGTGTCATGTCTTCCCATTTATATTTCATTGAGACCCGAGTAGCAGATTTCCATTCCGTAGGAAAATTTAAAAATAAATTTAACCATCAGCGTAGTTGAGTTTTTAAATAAGTGTTATGTTACAATCTTTGACAATCAGCGTACGTGAGCCTTTAACTAGGTGTCATTGTCTCAATCTTTGATAATTCTCGTAGACGAACCTTTAACTTAGTGCCATTGTATCAATCTTTGATAATTCGCATATATAATCCTTTAACTAAGTGCCATTGTACCAATCTTTGATAAGTCGTGCAGATGAGACTTTAACTAAGCGACAATGCATCAATCTTTCACAATTCGCAAAGATGAGTCTTTACCTAAGTGCCATTGTGTCAGTATTTGATAATTCGCGTAGGTGAACCTTTACCTATTTCATAATTGGCGTAAGTGAGCCTTAAACTAAATTCCACTGTACCAATCTGTGATAATTCGCGTAGATGAGCATTTAACTTAGTGCCATTGTATCAATCGTTCACAATTCGCGTAGATGAGCATTTAACTAAGTGCCATTGTATCAATACTTTACAATTCGCGAAGATGAGCCATTGTATCAATTATCCACAATAAATGAGCCTTTATATAAGTGCCATTGTATCAATCTTTGATAATTCGTGTGGGTGAGCCATTGTACTAATATTTGATAATTCGCATAGAAGAGCCTTTAACTAAGTGCCATGTATCAGTCTTTGATAATTCGCGAAGATGAGCCTTTATATAAGTGACATTTTCCAATCTTTAATAATTCGCGTAAATGAGCCTTTAACTAAGTGACATCTTATCAATCTTTCACAATTCTCGTAGATGAGCCTTTAAATAAGTGCCATTGTATCAATCTTTGATAATTCGCGTTGATGAGCCTTTAACTAAGTGACATTGTATCAATCATTCAAAATTCCGGTTGGTGAGCCTTTAAATAAGTGCCATTGTATCAATCTTTAAAAATTCCGGTTGGTGAGCCTTTGACTGAGTGCCATTGTATCAATCTTTGATAATTAGCGTGGGTAAGTGTTAACTAAGTGTTATATGACTATCTAACAATCAGCTTAGGTGAGCCTTTAACGAAGTGTTATGGTACCAATCTTTAACAATCAGCGTAGGTGAGTTTTTAACTAAGTGTTATGGTTATGGTATAGTCTTTGAATACTGATCTCAGACCCACTTGTACACATGCAGTTATGGTATATAAACTCCTGCACACATGCTGTTAAGGTAGTATACAAACTCGTGTACACGTGCAGTTATGGCATATAAACTCGTGTACGCATGCTGTTATGGTATATAAGCTCCTGCAAACATGATGTTATGGCATACAAATCCGTGTACACATGCAGTTATGACATATAACCCTTGTATACATGCAGTTAAGGTATATAAACTCGTGTACACATGAAATTATGGTATATAAACTCCTGTACACATACATGCAGTTATGGTATACAAACTCGTATACACATATATTTCCACTATTTGTACACATGCAGTTACGCGGATCGCATACTTATTAATGAATTTTGATAAGAACATGATATTTATATTTCAGTGTTTTATTCCAAAGGTATAAAAAAATGTATAAACAAAAACATTTGTATATTAACGGCTGTAATGATGATATTGACGACTAAACGTGAATGCGTTTTAATACATAATATGCCTGACGTGGTTTAGTGACCCAAAGAATCAAGAATAATTTTTCATCTCGTGTCATGTCTTTCCACTTCGCTTTTTCGTCGGCCCATGCTTCCTTCGTAGCTTTATCTTCTGGAGTTATGCTCTTCCAAAAATCTTTTATCGCGGCTTTGGTGGCTGCTATTTCTTCTGGTTTTATATTGGCCCAAACCGATTTTTTGTCGGCCCTTGCGGCTTTCTTCAAGACTCTAGCTTCTGCCCTTTCTTCCGGTGTCATATTCGCCATTTTTCTGGCCCCTACAATTCTTTTCGCCGTTTCTTTCCTTTCTTCCGGCGTCGTGGTGGCCCGCGGAATGTTCATCGCTGCACTTTCTTCTGGTGTCATGGCTTTCCATTTATATTTCATTGAGACCCGAGAAGAAGATTTCCATTCCGTAGGATAATCTAAAAATAAATACAAAACAAATAAAGAATGGTTTAACGATTGACTCCTTCCTGATTTGATCTGATGATCTGTCCAGTTCAAGGAAGTTAATGTACGCACATGCACTAATATGTATATTTTAACATCTATGCTGAAACTGAGTATTATGAAGTTCCAAGAAAAATCGTTAACATGTATGCGGTATAGTACACAGGTTTTAAGATTGGTATCGATGAATATCGACCGAAAGTATCAGTATCAAAACCTGTATCCATGATTATCAAGCGATACATGTATGTTTATCGATCGACAATTCATTTGTATCGACGAAAAACGGCTTTACGATTCGACAATTATAGATACGGATTTGATAATGTTACTTTCAATAATTATATATACCAATTTGAAAAGGACAGTTATTATATGAAGAGGTACGATGCATTAACATTGTATTGATGTGTGTTTTTGCGAGTATTGTGGTGTTACCTGGTTCTATCGGAACATGACAACGACTGACATAAATGTCAACGTGTAGATCTAACACAGAGCCAATAAGATATATGTCAATAAAAGAAATTTGTTCTGATAAAACATTCTTAAACAATCGCCGTGAATAGAGCTTTGCATTTGCGGATGCTTCGAATTCAATAAAATGTAACATATTAATAAATAATTTAAAAAAAATAGTACTGAAAATATATCTAAAAATGATGGTAGGTCTACAACTGTGATAAGACGCCTATATACGGACTGCATACAACACTAACATTTCGTGGCCTATATAAAGATTGTGTCACATATACACGGTCCGTATAAAGCACTAACTTTCGTGGCCTATATAACGAGTCTGCCCCACTAACTTTCGTGGCCTATATAAAGATTGTGCCACATATAAATTGACCATATAAAGCACTAAGTTCCGTGGCCTATATAACGAGTGTGCCACGTATAAACGGACCGTATAAAACACTAACTTTCGTGGCCTATATAACGAGTGTGCCACATATAAACTGACCGTATAAAGCACTCACTTCCGTGGCATATGTAACGAGTTTGTCACATATAAACGGACCATATAAAACATTAACTTTCGTGGCCTATATAACGAGTGTGCCACGTATAAACGGACCGTATAAAACACCGAATAAAACACTAACTTTCGTGGCCTATATAAAGATTGTGCCACTTATAAACGGACCGTATAAAACACCAACTTTCGTGGCCTATATAAAGAATGTGCCACGTATAAACGGACCGTATAAAACACTAACTTTCGTGGCCTATATAAAGATTGTGTCACATATAAACGGACCATATAAAACACCAACTTTCGTGGCATATATAAAGAGTTTGTCATAAACGGGCCATATAAATCACCATCTTCCGTGACCTTTATAAAGATTGTGTCACATATAAACGGACCGTATAAAACACTAACTTCCGTGGCCTGTATAAAGATTGTGTCACATATAAACGGACCATATAAAACACTAACTTCCTTGTCTTATATAAAGATTGTGTCACGTATAAACGGACCGCATAAAACACTAACTTCCATGGCCTATGTAAAAAATATGTCACATATACATGGACCGTATAAAAAACGACCCTTCGTGTCATATACAAAGATTGTGTCACGTATAAACGGACCGTATAAAACACTAAATGACGTGGCCTATATAAGAGTGTGTCACAAATACACAGACCGTATAAAGTTGTAACTTCCGTAGACTATATGAAGATTGTGTCACATTTACACGGACCATATAAATATACTAACTTCCTAGGCCTATAAAGATTGTGTCACATGATTTAAGTTGAAACAATACGCTTGAAGCACGATTTCAGGACACATATATGAAATCGTGCTCCAAGCGGTGTAACATTAAAATGAAGTAGCAAATATCCCTATACTATGTGTAGTAAACAGCCTTTTTGACGTGATTGTATGTTACATGTGTGGGTACCGGTATTAGCGATACATGAAATCACGAATCTGTCGAAATAAATATTTAAATAAACGATTTAAAGGAGAACACACACAATTAAATACGTTATTTACTTACCGGCAGAAACTCCGACCAGTACACACGCCAAAACCACAAATCCTAGCATCTTCATTTTGTCGTAAAATGATATCTTCTAAAACTTAATTTAAACTAAGCGCAAAAGGTTGAATGATGTATCTCAGATGTTGTCAGCTTTTATATATGGCTGAGCTGAGCATGGCAGTGAGTGTGAGAACAACTAATTAGCAATCAGTTATCTTGTTTTTCACAGACGATGGTCGGTCACAGCTTGGACAGGATTACCAAAACATGTGTGTTTGTTTCGCAGCTGTAAACGACTTCTTTGTGATTTGTTCCAATCCATCCCCTCAGATTTACAAATGTTGGGCGCACTAAAATCTGAAACTGCAATAAATAACTACAATAAGAGCCTGTAGACTATGTAACAATCTGGGATGAACATTACAATAGATCCGGATGCAACAAAGTTAGCAAAACATATGAAAAAATAAATACACAAGCTGCAATATGATTGAAGGTTAAAGAGAAGCATGCAAAACAGTGATTTGGTAAAGTAAGAAATTAACCCGCCAAATAGCGGCAAATATTACACTACAAAACCGTTTATGAAAAGTACACTGAACACAATTGCTAAGTATCAACTTTTGTATCTTAAATAATTTTCTTATTTTAAATATATTTTAGAATAGATATATGATAAGTATTTTGTTTTGACCCATAGTTTGTAAAACATTTATTTTTTGTTTAAATGGTTACATCTTTTGAGAGTTACCCTCCCTTTATATGAAAACATGAAATGTACTGATAAAACACATAACATGAGTCAAAGATCGCTTAAAGATATAAAATTCTTCAAATTGATATGAAATAATAGAAAAAAACATAAAAAGTTGACCCATTTATCGCAGATTTTCCGTCTATAAAAAAATGAAATATGGATAATCCGATATTTTGTGTAAAAGTGAGAAAGATCTATAGAATGCATAACTGAATATTTATAAATTATATTGTGATGAATGAAAACATACGGTCAACGTCGCTAAATCTAAAGTTCTTGTTTTCTCAAGAGGTAGACAACCTAATTATAAGTTTACGTTTAATGGTGACCAATTGATATCATAACAGCATAAAAGTACCTGTGTAATGTGTCACAGGATGACATATACAGGTATTAAGGATCTGTATATCTCACCATTGTGCTGAATTTTAAACATTTAATCAGTTCATCATCTCTTTTCATCACTCGTTTCATCTGTCACTCTACGTTCTCTTTACCTTACGTTGTTAAGTGTTGTACATTAACTTTGATAGCATCTATGAGTAGAAGTGGCGCTTTTTAAGTGGCAAAGAAACATATTGCTAATCAGACTGCAAAGTATATGTTATATGGGGAAACAGGTCAGTAGATATTCATAGATATAGAGTTATTTCGTTTTGGGCAAAAAATAACAATGCAGAAAGAGGTAAAAACGTTAATGTTAATTTTCTGGTTTTCTCAAAAGGTAGACAACCTAATTATAAGTTCACGTTTAATGGTGACCAGTTGACATTATAACAGCATATAAGTAACTGGGTGTATGTTTCAGTAGAAATGGCTCGTTTTATGTGCAAAGAAACATGTTGCTAAGCAAAGTTATATGAGTAAACAGGAGTATATCAAATATCAGTAGATATTCAAACTAGAATTATTCGTTTGGGCAAAACATAACAATGCAGAAAGAGGTAAAAAGGTTAATGTTACATTTTGTTAAACTTTGCAATGTGTCGTCTCAAACGTTATAAATGCTGATAGTTTGTTTAAAGTAAGGCTAATTCTAAGAAAAGCATCTTATTTTAAAATCGTTATGTCAAACGTTAGGCACTTATTCAAAGAAACCAGATCAAACGATCCTCGTTTGGTTGACATATGTTACGATTTATACTTATGTGACAATTGTTGGCCTTCTTTTGTGAGATATAGACAACCATGAGATATAGACAACCATTGTAACACCGTATATATCTCATTCCGTATATAGCTCATCAGTTAGCTATATACGGAGCAATGTCTCCGAATAAAGCTCAAGGTGAGCTATATACGGAGCTCGTCTCCGCATAAAGCTCACGATAAGCTATATACAGAGGGCATGTGCCTTGATTCCGAATAAAGCTTAGTCTTTTAAAAACTGAAAATGTTTTAAGTCCTGTTCCAATTATACTCATATTTCGTATTTGTATGATTATGATACATGAAAGTCTAAATATATGATTAAAGTATAGTTTAAGATATATGACATGTAACGACAATATCCTCATCTTTCTAGGAAATATATAAAAGTATATTAAAGATAAAGACTTGTTGCACTATGTTGTATTTTTGTAATATTAAGCGGTTGGCAGGCGCTTAGCGTGCCATACTCATTTGCTCACGTGAGTAAACTTTACAATCAATGTCTGAAAAATTGAAAGATTTAAAACTCGAAAAATGCAATAAAATCGTAAGCTTTAGGAGGGTTCAGGTCTATTCTTCATTTTCTACAATGATCAAAGTGTTATGACATATTATTACAAAATATGCCTGGAATTACACCAGAATGCACCATTTAAGACTACCATTAACCCAAATTGTCTTGGGGGAGGACGCCCAAACCCCCGCAACTTAGTTGCAGCATTATTATAGGTTTATAGGGACGGGCCCAAGTCCTAAAAGGCGTCCGCAAAGTGGGCGTTTAGGTATCGTGAGTAACTTCAATTTTGGCCACGCTACGCCCCTGGTTGGTGTTATTGCTGTTGATGATGAAGAACTACCCCTTCCTGAGTGAGCAACTGTTTTTTTCTTTGCTTGGCACAGATTTTTTTGCGTGGAGTGCCTGAAGAGCGAGCCGTGCGTGAAGAGCGTGCATTGCGTGAAGAGCGTGTAGTGCGTAAAGAGCGTGCAGTGCGTGAAGAGCATGCTTTGCGTGAAGAGCGTGCAGTGCGTGAAGAGCGTGCATTGCGTGAAGAGCGTGCAGTGCGTGAAGAGCGTGCATTGCGTGAAGAGCATGCATTGTGTGAAGAGCGTGCAGCGCGTGAAAAGCGTGCATTGCGTGAAGAGCGTGTAGTGCGTGAAGAGCATGCATTGCGTGAAGAGCGGGCAGTGCGTGAAGAGCATTCAGTGCGTGAAGAGCGTGCAGTGCGTGAAGAGATTAATTAATGATTAATAAAATATTGTCATTTAAGTATATCAGGAAACTAGACCAGATCGTTTCGTTGGTATCAGTATCGGTATCAGACCGATTTGTTCTTAACGGTATCTAACTCTGGTACTGAAACATTGTCTTTAGACTAGATCGTTCACATAAAACACTTTTTCTGAGAAGTTGCATTTTACAGTTGTGTAGTTATAAGCATCAAAAAATCTATAGAGGGTGAGATGGCTCAATGGTTAGAGTGTTGGCCTCTCACTCCGGAGGTCACGGGTTCGATCTCGCCCGGGAGCGATCTCGTGGACTCTCAGTAGAACACTCAGTACTGGTCTGTGCCAATGAAACGGACTCGAGAGAGATTCATACAAGCTTCCAATTAGAATAAAAACTAAACTAAAACATATCTATGCAGTCGAGCGCCTATGGAGGATAAATATATAGGACCTTTGTAGTGTTCTATTTAAGGATTCCTATCCCTAATGAAACTCTCCTTTTGTATACTCTTCATTAATGCATTGATTATCATAGTTGATAAGGTGCTGTACTTGATTATATTGATAATGTAAATGAAAATGATGAAACAAGCTATAAGTCTATTAATCACAAATATGTATGGTCGGATGTACCAATATTTGAAAATCAGCGTAGGTGGGTGAATCTTTTATTAAGTGGTATGGTACCAATCTTTGACAATCAGCGTAGACGAGCCTTTGATTAAGTGTTATAATAGCAATCTTTGACATTCAGAGTAGGCGATCCTTTTATTCAGAGTTATGGTACCAACCTTTGACAATCAGCGTAGGCGAGTATTTTATTAAGTGTTATTGTACCAATCTTTGAAAATCAGCGTAGGTGAGCCTTTAACTAAGTGCTATTGTATCAATCAGTTAACACTTCACCTAGATGAGCCATTTATTAAGTGTGATAATACCAATCTTTAACAATCAGCGTAGGTGAGAACTTAAATAAGTGTGATGGTACCAATATTTAACAATCAGCGTAGGTGAGAACTTAACTAAAAGTGTGAGGGTACCAATCTTTAACAATCAGCGTAGGTGAGAACCTAACTAAGTCTGATGGTACCAATCTTTAACAATCAGCGTAGGTGAGAACTTAACTAAGTGTGATGGTACCATTTTTTAACAATCAGCGTTTGTGAGAACTTAACTAAGTGTGATGGTACCAATCTTTAGCAATCAGCGTAGGTGAGAACTTAACTAAGTGTGATGGTATCAATCTTTAACAATCAGCGTAGGTGAGCCTTTAACTTAGTGCTATTGTATCAATCTTTAACACTTCACCTAGATGAGCCCTTTATTAAGTGTGATAATACGACTCTTTAACAATCAGCGTAGGTTAGAACTTAACTAAGTGTGATGGTACCAATCTTTAACAATCAGCGTAGGTGAGAACTTAACTGAGTGTGATGGTACCAATCTTTAACAATCAGGGTAGGTGAGAACTTAACTAAGTGTGATGGTACCAATCTTTAACAATCAGCGTAGGTGAGAACTTAACTAAGTGTGATGGTACCAATTGTTAACAATCAGCGTAGGTGAGAACTTAACTAAGTGTGATGGTATCAATATTTAACACTCAGCGTAGGTGAGAACTTAACTAAGTGTGATGGTACCAATATTTAACAATCAGCGTAGGTGAACTTAACTAAGTGTGATGGTACCAATCTTAAACAATCAGCGTAGGTGAGCCTTTAACTAAGTGTTATTGTGTCAATCTTTAACACTTTACCTAGATGAGCCCTTTATTAAGTGTGATAATACCAATCTTTAACAATCAGCGTAGGTGAGAACTTAACTAAGTGTGATGGTACCAATCTTTAACAATCAGCGTTGGTGAGAACTTAACTAAGTGTGATGGTACCAATTTTTAACAATCAGCGTAGGTGAGAACTTAGCTTAGTGTGATGGTACCAATCTTTAACAATCAGCGTAGGTGAGAACTTAACTAGGTGTGATGGTACCAATCTTTAACAATCAGCGTAGGTGAGAACTTTACTAAGTGTGATGGTACCAATCTTTAACAATCAGCGTAGATGAGAACTTAACTAAGTGTGATGGTACCAATCTTTAACAATCAGCGTATGTGAGAACTTAACTAAGTGTGATGGTACCAATTTTTAACAATCAGCGTAGGTGAGAACTTAACTTAGTGTGATGGTACCAATCTTTAACAATCAGCGTAGGTGAGAACTTAACTAAGTGTGATGGTACCAATATCTAACAATCAGCGTAGGTGAGAACTTAACTAAGTGTGATAGTACCAATTTTTAACAATAACTAAGTGTTATGGAAACTATCTTTAACCATTACGTGGTCCGAGAATTAACTTTCATAACCCTCCAAGAAGGGAAAACTGGGTTGGCTGGGGTATGAAATTAAACCTTAATTTCGGCTAAAAAAGTTTGCTAATTGTAAAATTAAAACATTTAATTGGTCATTTTTAAACAGGTTATCTTTAACTTTATCTAAGTGTTATGGTACCAATCTTTGACTGTCAGCGTAGGTGAGTTTTTAACTGACTGTTCTGGTACAATCTTTGACAATCAACGTACGTGAGCCTTTAACTAAGTACCATGTTACCAATCTTTGACAAGCAGCTTAAGCGAGCCTTTTATAACGTGTTATGGTACCAATCTTTGAAAATCACCTTAGATGAGCCTTTAACTAAGTGCCATTGTATCAATCTTTGATAATTCGCATAGGTGAGCCTTTAACTTAGTGTGTTATGGTACCAATCTTTAACTACTTTTTATGGTTCCAATCTTTAACAATCAGCGTGGGTGAGTTTTTAACTCAGTGTTATGGTACAATCTTTGACAATCAGCGTACGTGAGCCATTAACTATAGCTAAGTGCTATTGTATCAATCTTTCACAATTCGCGTAGACGTGCCTTTAACTAGGTGTCATTGTCTCAATCTTTGATAATTCTCGTAGACGAACCTTTAACTTAGTGCCATTGTATCAATCTTTGATAATTCGCATATATAATCCTTTAACTAAGTGCCATTGTATCAATCTTTGATAATTCGCATATATAATCCTTTAACTAAGTGCCATTGTATCAATCTTTGATAATTCGTGTGGTTGAGCCATTGTACCAATCTTTGATAATTCGCATAGAAGAGCCTTTAATTAAGTGTCGTTGTATCAGTCATTGATAATTCGCGTACATGAGCCTTTATCTAAGTGACATTTTCCAATCTTTAATAATTCGCGTAGATGAGCCTTTAACTAAGTGACATCTTATCAATCTTTCACAATTCTCGTAGATGAGCCTTTAAATAAGTGCCATTGTATCAATCTTTGATAATTCGCGTTGATGAGCTTTTAACTGAGTGACATTGTATCAATCATTCAAAATTCTCGTAGATGAGCCTTTAAACAAGTGCCATTGTATCAATCTTTGATAATTCGCGTTTGTGAGCCTTTGACTGAGTGCCATTGTACCAATCTGTGATAATTAGAGTGGGTAAGTCTTAACTAAGTTTTATATGACTATCTAACAATCAGCTTAGGTGAGCCTTTAACGAAGTGTTATGGTACCAATCTTTAACAATCAGCGTAGGTGAGTGTTTAACTAGGTGTTATGGTTATGGTTATGGTATAGTCTTTGAATACTGATCTCAGACCCACTTGTACACATGCAGTTATGGTATATAAACTCCTGCACACATGCTGTTAAGGTAGTATACAAACTCGTGTACACGTGCAGTTATGGCATATAAACTCGTGTACGCATGCTGTTATGGTATATAAACTCCTGCAAACATGATGTTATGGTATAAAACCCGTGTACACATGCAGTTATGACATATACCCCTTGTACACATGCAGTTAAGGTATATAAACTCGTGTACACATGAAATTATGGTATAATACACATATATTTCCACTATTTGTACACATGCAGTTACGCGGATCGCATACTTATTAATGAATTTTGATAAGAACATGATATTTATATTTCAGTGTTTTATTCCAAAGGTATTAAAAAATGTATAAACAAAAACATGTTGTATATAAACGGCTGTAATGATGATATTGACGACTAAACGTGAATGCGTTTTAATACATAATATACAAGGATGCCCGACGTGGTTCCCCGTTACGCTGACATTCATCTTCATTCACAATGAATATATTATTAATACCCATTATGTTTTGCGTTTATATCAAAATATGTTTGTTCATGTAATTGTTCAAAAAGAAGTGTGCGGCATTTAATTGTAATTGTTTCATTGGCTAAACAATAAATTTAGATACCCAAAATATCAAGAATAACTTTTCTTCTCGTGTCATGTTTTTCCATCCTGCTTTTACGTCGGCCCATGCTTTCGTCGCATCTTTATCTTCTAAAGTTATGCACTTCCACACAGCTTTTATCGCGGCTTTGGAGGCTGCTCTTTCTTCTGGTTTTATATTGGCCCAAGCCGATTTTTGTCAGCCCTTGCAGCTTTCTTCAGGACTCTAGCTTCTGCCTTTTCTTACGGTGTCATATTCGCCATTTTTCTTGCCCCTACAATTCTTTTCGCCGCTTTAGTTTCTTTCCTTTCTTCCGGCGTCGTGTTGTCCCACGGATAATTCATCGCTGCACTTTCTTCTGGTGTCATGTCATTCCATTTATATTTCATTGAGACCCGAGAAGAAGATTTCCATTCCGTAGGATAATCTAAAAATAAATACAAAACAAATAAAGAATGGTTTAACGATTGACTCCTTCCTGATTTGATCTGATTATCTGTCCAGTTCAAGGAAGTTAATGTACGCACATGCACTAATATGTATATTTTAACATCTAGACTGAAACTGAGTATTATGAAGTTCCAAGAAAAATCGTTAACATATATGCGGTATAGTACACAGGTTTTAAGATTGGTATCGATGAATATCGACCGAAAGTATCAGTATCAAAATCTGTATCCATGATTATCAAGCGATACATGTATGTTTATCGATCGATAATTCGATAATTCATTTGTATCGACGAAAAACCGGCTTTACGATTCGACAATTATAGATACGGATTTGATAATGTTACTTTCAATAATTATATATACCAATTTGAAAAGAACAGTTATTATATGAAGAGGTACGATGCATTAACATTGTATTGATTTGTGTTTTTGCGAGTATTATGGTGTTACCTGGTTCTATCGGAACATGACAACGACTGACATAAATGTCAACGTGTAGATCTAACACAGAGCCAATAAGGCATATTTCTAATAAAACATTCTTAAACAATCGCCGTGAATAGAGCTTTGCATATGCGGATGCTTCGAATTCAATAAAATGTAACATATTAATAAATAATTTAAAAAAAATAGTACTTAAAATATATCTAAAAATGATGGTAGGTCTACAACTGTGATAAGACGCCTATATACGGACTGCATACAACACTAACATTTCGTGGCCTATATAAAGATTGTGTCACATATACACGGACCGTATAAAGCACTAACTTTCGTGGCATGTGTAACGAGTGTGTCACATATAAATGGACCATATAAAACACTAACTTTCGTGGCCTATATAACGAGTCTGCCACACTAACTTTCGTGGCCTATATAAAGATTGTGGCACATATAAAGCACTAACTTCCGTGGCATATGTAACGAGTTTGTCACATATAAACGGACCATATAAAACATTAACTTTCGCGTCCTATATAACGAGTGTGCCACGTATAAACGGACCGTATAAAGCACTAACTTCCGTGGCATATGTAACGAGTTTGTCACATATAAACGGACCATATAAAACATTAACTTTCGCGTCCTATATAACGAGTGTGCCACGTATAAACGGACCGTATAAAACACTAACTTTCGTGGCCTATATAACGAGTGTGCCACATATAAACTGACCGTATAAAGCACTAACTTCCGTGGCATATGTAACGAGTGTGTCACATATAAACGGACCATATACAACATTAACTGTCGTGGCCTATATAACAAGTGTGCCACGTATAAACGGACCGTATAAAACACTAACTTTCGTGGCCTATATAAAGATTGTGCCACGTATAAACTGACCGTATAAAACAATAACTTTCGTGGCCTATATAAAGATTGTGCCACGTATAAACGGACCGTATAAAACACTAACTTTCGTGGCCTATATAAAGATTGTGCCACGTATAAACGGACCGTATAAAATACTAACTTTCGTGGCCTACATAAAGATTGTGTCACATAAAAACGGACCATATAAAACACCAACTTTCGTGGCATATATAACGAGTTTGTCATAAACGGACCATATAAATCATCATCTTCCGAGACCTTTATAAAAATTGTGTCACATATAAACGGACCGTATAAAACACTAACTTCCGTGGCCTGTATGAAGATTGTGTCACATATAAACGGACCATATAAAACACTAATTTCCTTGTCTTATATAAAGATTGTGTCACGTATAAGCGGACCGCATAAAACACTAACTTCCATTGCCTATATAAAAATAATTTAACATATACATGGACCGTATAAAAAACGATTTATGGTCATTTCGTAACCTTACCTTTTCGTAACCGCACTATCTTGGTCGAATCGTAACCATTCTGTTAGTCATATCGTAACCGTTCAAAAATCCATTAGTCAAATATTAACCTTTGAATTTATGATTTAAAAATGTGAATAAATATCTTTGTACAATTCAAATGTTTTAATTATTATTTTAGTATGTAGTTAAAACAATGGTGTTAATAGTATGGTAGAGTTGATTCCCCTGTCCGTTGTCCCTTCAAAAGATCGTATAAAACTAATATTTATTTCATACGAAGTATACTGCACTATATGATGCATATTTACTTTTTTGAGGTTAGTTTTGTGAATTATTAAATTGCAGGTATTATGTGTACCTAAGGTGTAATAAATAAAACAATAAAGTCAGGAACGGAGGTGATAATAATAATTGCAATAAATCCGACATATTAGCACTATAAATGATATATACATAATAATTGCATTTAAACACATGTTTGAACTATATTATTTTGATAATTATTTGTAGGTTTGTACAAACAATATAATTATATTTGTCTTAAAGATCATAGTGAGTCGTGTCACCCACTAGTTTTCAATATAAATGTGTACAACACAATTATGAAATTACTGCATTATTGCAACCATGCCTTCAACAACTCAATACTTGTGCTGATCATGTGTATTTGCAATAAAGTTCCATAAAATATGAATTATTTTAGTTTTCTTCTCTTTTTTTTTGGAATGTACGCATCGTTTGAAAATATGCACTATGGAATGTGTCATACGGTACATAAAACGAGACCGCTCATTTGAGAAGGGATAATTAGCCATTCAATTAGCAGGACTTTGATTATTATTTTATTTTATTATTTTAGGAATGTCACACCTATCTCATGTAAAACTGTTGACATTCTAACAACTGATTCACTGTCTAGCCTAACCAGGTAACGATTACGTCTCGGACAATTATACTTAAAATTAATAAAAATATTATTTATTATGCGACTGATGGTTACGATTTGACTTAATGATTTTGAATGGTTACGATATGACTAACGCAATGGTTACGATTCAACCAAGATTGTACGGTTACGAAAAGGTAAGGTTACGAAATGACCGAAGAAGAAGGTGTATAATTTAAAAAAAATACAAAAAAAAATACTACAAAATATATATTCAAACAACGACACAGTGTTTATTTCACCGAATTCATTTACATTGATATGCTTAACCTTTTTAGCAATCTTTTGAAAAAGACGGCTACATTATATTAGCGCCGTTCACGTAAAACACATGCTAAACACAATCATTATATACAGATCTAAGACTATATACCTTTCTACAATTTATCATACACATACCCGAGGAATTGCTAAGATAACTGAACAAAAACTTCTATCCTACCTCATTTAATAATTTCTTCCTCAACGCCGGTCGAATCGGCGAATAAAACTTGCTCGGAGACGGCGGGGTTAGGCACTTCTCATTTTTGTAAGAAAATATTGTTGGTATCGCTGTTGTTTTTAATCTGCATGGCCGTTTGTCCTCCAAATTCAATGAAAATGAAACCAAAGGATGGACTTCCCACGAATCCAACTCAAAGTGTTTACTACAAACTCGCGCGTCTTTCGAAGGTTCTTTTTTTGACGCGATGGGCGATTTTCGTCGACAGCGGTCCACCCACACTTCAAATCTTAATCTATCATTAACCTGATTAGGAAAACGAAGGAAACAGATGTTATTAGATTGTCCTTTTTTATGCACACTTTGACACCCAGCTACAGCACACGGCATTTTTAACACGTACCATAAAACTTAATCCTACATAGGGCGAAACTCGAAGCGTGTGCGCTATGAATTAAAATTGGCTACTGTGAGAAAACGGGACAACCAATAAGTGTAATATTTGATCAGATAGTATATTATATACATATATTTCAGAATATATGCTCAAAAGACACGCTATATTTCACCTTTAAGATCAAATAATAAATGAAGGTGCTAGAGTGTTCACAATGCTTAATATGTCATTTTTAAGCAAAACAAGGGCCATAACTCCGGTGAAATTAATTCAATCTGGTTGGTTTTCAAACTTTTCTGAGCTTTCATTGATATAAAGACACTGGCAAAGTTTCGTAAAGATCAAATTAATAATGAAGGCCCTAGAGTGTTCACAAGGCAAAAGTTAACGGACGGACGACGGACGCACGCACGGACGACAGACAACTCGTCATCCCATTCGGCCAGAAGAGCTAAATGGCCTTCGGCCAGGAGAGCTAAAAAACACTACATTTTATACCACTTCTATGAGTGTCAAATACAAATTAAGATGTTTGATTAAAAAACGTGACAGACTAGAATAGTTGAAAAACCATCCAATCTGTAGAATGGCAATGTACAAGTACATGGGACAGAATAACACGATATAAAAGAGGCTCAGGAATGTTGACAATAATTATAATTAATTTATATATGCACTTACCCTATTTTTGTTTGAAGTTCCGGAAAGCCAATACTAATAAGGATTTGGTCAACAAATTCTGAAATAGATTTAAGATGTAAGCAATTTAATTATACTAAAGGTAGCTAATTAGTATTAAAATATTACACATTTGAAGAAAAAAGCATCTGTGTACGTGTGTGTGTTTTTTGCAAAGGACCCGAAACGGTGAACATTGTAAGAATACACACCAACTTATTGGGAAACAACCGTGTACCAGGGAGCTAAACATTGCATGTTCCCCGATTGTGCCGTACACATCTTATTGAAGGCAGCCATTACTTTAACATGGCATGATGCATGTTTTGAAGAGAGTGAAACCTTATGATGGCAAGCCAAACTACTGTCTATTCAAAAACAAGATATCTCTTTTATCTTACACATATCTTTCTAAGCTAGAGAAATATATGTTCAGAATGAGAGATAATATCTCAAAGAACATCTCTAGCTATATCTTTAAAAATATAGATATATCTCTTATATAGGAGATATCCCTGTAAGATACAGAGATATCTTGTTGCCATAGAAACCCAGGCGTGTATGATTAATTATATCCTTATAAATGTTTATTTCTATTATTGATATTTTAACAGATTATTTTATATTACTTTGCTGATGTTATATTTTGGTTTAAAATAATTTAATAAATTAGTTTCTTTTTATATTGCTGGCTGCATACATAAATGTAATCTGATTTAGGTGAAACAATACACAATTATATTAGATTACATTTTAATTTTAAAGGAGTTTAGAACAATGTCGAGTTTCTATGTCATTGTCGATGGCATTCTAGACTAAAATAACACATTCAGTAGAGCTAAGCAACTACATGTACCTTGTCTGTTTTTGATGATAATCTCTCCTCACATGCTCTATCTCTCTCTATCTATATCTCCTAATATTCTCTCTATATCTCTCTCTCACCTCACATTCTCTCTCTCTCCTGATATTCTCTCTCTAGCTCTATCAATCTCTCTCCTCACATTCTCTCTCTCTCTATCTCCTGACACTCTCTATCTCCTGACATTCTGTCTGTCTTTCTCCTCTCTCATTATCTCTCTCTCTCTCTCTCTCTCTCGATCTCCTGACATTCTCTCTCTCTATGTATATCTCTCTTCTGACATTCTCTCTCTCTCTCTCTCCTCTCTCTCTCTCCTCACATTATCTTTCTCTCTCTATCTCCTGACATTCTATCTCTCTATCTCTCTCTCTCTCTCTGTCTCCTCACATTATCTCTCTCTATCTTTTGACACTCTCTCTCTCTCTCTCTATCTCTCTCTCTTGTATATATTATGATTACGACATTGGACTACGAACACGTCCACCCGCCACCCTATCAAAGGTAATTCACTGGTTAGTTTATCTATCTGCCGCTTGAACAAAACTTCTCAAGTTGAGATCAAGCTCAACCTCAAGTTACATTTTCAGATACAAACTGAGATAGTGAAAGTGTCAGTAAACTTAGCAGGACTGTGATAATACGATATCAGATAATACATTAATAATGACGTGTGATTAGTACTAAAACAAAACAACATAAACATAAATCAATTATTTATTGTACGTTCATTCTGTATATATTATGTAAATAAAAGATTCCTAGTTGCAAATATACTTGGCTTTGATAACATTGAAAGGGATGGGCTTTATTGTAAACGAGTTACCCCCCTTTCTAAAAATACGTCATCTCGACAACTGAAAGGTCGCTCCTTATTCTTGTTTGTGGTGTATTTTTGCGTAAATTTTTGACGGAAGATTTATTTTGGCGCTTCAGACCAAAACTGCCAAAATAAAACCACCGCCAATATATTTCTATTTAGGTCCGTGGTTGTGTGCAAGTGGGGCTTGAGTGTAGATACGTAAGCCTACACAGTCCTACATCAAATACACAACTTCTTCCAGTCTGTGAATATTTATAAAGTTTAGGAATAAATAAAGATGGAAATGTTTAATTATATTTCTTTAGTAAATAAATAGAAGGCATTTAATTAGACTGAAATGAAAATGAAAACAATTTAATACAATCTGTCTGCAAATAATTAAAGATTAAATAATTACTGTGTGCTTGGCATGTATATGGGCGGCAAAACTCATCAAAAGATATAACTTACTTAAGCTGATGTTTCTTGTCTCACGATCTAACAATAAAACAGTCCATTCGATCACTTTTGTCTTTTAATTTAACGTCTTATTAAATCATTTAATGTACTTTTCCAGACCGTTCAAAATAAGTGTAAACCGTTTGATGAAAACACGACTCGTTTAATAAGAGATGAAACCGTTTAATGAAAACACGACTCGTTTAATAAGAGATGAAACCGTTTAATGAAAGCTTTCGAACCATTTAATACGTTATGAACTCATTTAACAAATATCCAAACCACACTTTAACATTTTTATAACGATGAAACATTTCAATGGGTATCAACTGGAACCATCTAATGACCATCGAAACCGTCTGGTGTCTTTTTAAATAGTTTAATAAAAACACAGATCATACAACATATTTTTTTAAATAGAAAAACTCTATTTCATTTAGTGAATATTTTCACACAATATCATATGAAACCATTTAATGACGAACGAAACCGTCTAGTGTCGTTTGAAATAATTCGGTATATACATAAACTATTTAACGAAACGCCAAGTAATTGAGTGATTGTGTTTGAACGATAATCAATCGGATTATCTCGCTAAACTTTCGCAATATCTTGCACGAGTGTTTTTTCCGCTGACATCACGATGTACCAGCAATCATGTACGGACACCGATTCAACTTTCAAGGTCGTAAAATGTTTTAAACCGCGTGGCGGAGCTATCTCTATATGTCTGGTGCACACATAATATTTTTAAATCAATCTAATTCGTTAAAGAATTTGCATGTAATATTTTTTTTTTATCCCCACGTTGTCTATGTGTTTTTTTTTTTCAACATGCAACATCATGAACATGTGCAATATAATTCCGATTCGGTCAATATGTGAGACGTAATATTTAACAGTTTTGAGAACATGAAGATGGCCATGTGTGCCTTTAAAACATGGTGTCCCTTTAAAGGGATAATGACAATACTGATTTTTAGTAAAATTCGCGTTTCAGAGAAGCAATAGATAACCCAAAATATATAATCATAACTAATAACTATTACTACAACCTTGGCACCTTGGCAGAAAATAAATCCCTAACACTGTTTATATTTATCATTTTTCATCCATATTATTTTCTGTTTATCGCATGTTTTTTCGTTTTGGACAAAGCTACAAAGTGTCAAACTATAATCTCATCTATGCATTATTTTAGAGAAAACATAAAGATTGCCATATGTCTCTTTCAAACATCTTTTCCTTCAATACCTTTATAATGCGTAATCGTGATAAAAAAAAGAAAAGAAGACGCCCAAAAGGGCCTGTATCAACTCTACTGGCTATATGGTGTCCATGATTGGGGTTGGCGGGAGGAGAGGGGTGTGTGGGGGGTGGGGGGTGGGGGTGGAAGCGGGTATAGAAGGATTGTGTGTCAGATATGGCAGTATCAAACTATCTATTTTATAAAGTGTCTTAAATTACCAAATATACATGTGTAGGGGAAGGGATATATTTGGCTCAAGTTTGGATAGCTTTAAAACAAATCAAACTTTCGTTAATATAAACACTCTAAAACCAATGACATGTGAGCCAGGTGCTGGTCCAAATTTCACCCCAGTGTCACCATTTGAACAAACTTGGTAGTAAGAGGACCATAATCTGAGTATAAATAAAAAATATTAAACCGTTGGCGCTTGTTATACTCCCCCGCGTTTGTAGTTACACCAACCACCCACCTCCCCCACCCCAACCCACCCCTGGTATCCAAGACTCTTGACTAAATCCGGATTCTTCAGTCAGTCTCCGGATCTCCGGATTGAAGTGTAAAATCTCCGGATTTTTCATCAAAACAAAACGTTTATGATTTAACAGCTATATTTTCACAGTTTATCAGCTATTTCCCGAAATGGTCCTGTTACGCTCCCTAGTCAAATCAGTTTTACAATTGGCAAATCAACGTTTGTCCGTGTAATGCACTGACTAAAATACAATTAACACCTAAGGGCATAATTAGCGGTAGGCCTAAAGTGCGAATAGGAGTCCTTTTCGCGAAAAGGAGATTTGGACGATGAACATGACTTATAAAAGCAATATGTATAGCTTTATATGAAAAATAATTATGAATTTAGAAACAAACTATTAGAATATGTTTGTAGTGAAAAAATAAATGTAATCCAACTTTTATTTTTTAGTACTTATGTTTTGTCTCTCTGAAACACCTTACGAAAAGGAGTTATCGTGTACGAAAAGGACTCATAAAAGCAATATATAAATCCCTTCCTTAAAGGTTTTGATGCACTATTTTCAAACAAAATTTATTTAAAAGGGCTTTGACAACCTTAAAAATTGCTGAAATAATTTCCAATACAAAACGAGATCATTTAGTTAGCCCCACTTGCACACACAAACAGGAATGCGGGCGGCCATCTTGGAACGATCCCGTCATTACACCGTTTTACAATATGTGGCATATTGACAAAATATATTATAAAGCAAAGAACATCACTTCAAATTGATTAAAAATAAATATACGGATGTAAAACGTATAAATTAGTTCCTTCAGCGACATTACGACATGTGCAAATTAACAGCAATCTTTAACTGAAATCGCTAATGTGAGGAACTAGCAACTCCATGTGTAATTGAGGTGTGAACAACTGTACATAGAGATTTACTACGGTGTCCTGTTAGGGCCATGTTACCATCGCATCTTACCATCGAGCATCGACCTAGGTCGATGGTCGATGGTAAGATACGATGGCGGTGGTAAGATGCGATGTTAAGATGCGATGGTAAGATGCGATGGTCGATGGTAAGATGCGATGGTCGATAGTAAGATGCGATGGTAAGATGCGATGGTCGATGATAAGATGCGATGGTCGATGGTAAGATGCGATGGTAAGATACGATGGTCGATGGTAAGATGCGATGGACCATCGACCATGGTAAGATGCAATGGACCATCGACCATCGCATCTTACCATCGACCATCGCATCTTACCATCGCATCTTACCATCGACCATCGCATCTTACCATCGACCTAGGTTTTACTACACCTCTAGTGGTGGTAAACCTAGACACTTGTTTCGGAGGCTTTCATGTAATTAATGGTGGTAAACCTAGACACTTGTTTACGTTATAAGGCATATGCGCATTAATTTGTACAGGATCAAATCCCTTCAAAAACAGCGTATTACTTAAACCTAAGTTAACATCACTTAATGTTTACCAACGATTACATATTTATCAATATATGTTATCAATAAACGGATCTTTTGCCCATTTACAGCCTTGAAAATGGTACTTCATTTATCGCTCGGTAATCTGGTGCTCTTTGGTTTCTAGTAGAAATTCTTTGTGCGCCAGAATTCCCACTACTTAGGACGGTTGCCTGAGGGCATCGTCCAAAAATCAGGGAAATATCAGGGAATTTTATATTGAGATTTCTGTGGCCACTCTGCTTTTAAGAAAGGCAAATTCACTATTATACTTTTAAAATGTAATAGATATATATTTTAATCATTTTTATAATTTGAGTTGGACAATTAAAATCATGAAATAAAAACAAAATATCCTATTTATCTTTTATTTATTGTATTATTTCTATGTTGGTGGATACACAGGTTTCACCTTGTCCGTCGTCAGTCGTCTATCGGTAGTCACACTTTTTTGCGTCCGGACAATAACTTCAGCTCAATAATAATAATAACTTCAATGTTTAAAGCTTGCCGTTTTATTGCCTCAAATGACGTTTTCGTAGAGCAGTTTACTAAAGTGTAGAATGCGGCAATATTTTCGGGATCTTCACGTCCGGGATATTTTACGGAGCATAATGAAACTGAATGAAACGCAAGTATTGGAATGGAATAAGTGCAAATCTGTATTTTAATGGAATAATACCTTTTTATTGAATAATACCCATTTATAATGCGGTATTCTCGTAAATACCGCCGTGTCATACACTAGTCGATAGGTATATTCGCTGCCTATATGGTTTTCATAATTGCACATGTAATGGTAAGGTAGCAATGAACAATTTCTTTGAGTTTTTCACTTTGATAACGCAATCTTATAATTGCACATCGTAGCAGTGAGACGTCTGCTGTAATGCACACGCTAACGCATCCCTTACATGTCAACACCTGTTCTGTGCTAATGTGTACTTCTAGCACGTCGTGGTCCAAAGTTGAATTGTAATCAGTATGTAAGGCAAATCAAGGTATTTGAACAGAGAGAAGCGACAAGGTATTTGAACAGAGAGAAGCGAGGTCGCCCACATTGATTCAAAATGTTTGGTAGGAACAACTGATGGTAAAACTCGGGAAGAATGTGTCTGGTAAGAAAAAAAACGGTCGTGGCGTGTTTAAGTCAACATTATATATTTTTTCAATATTGTTTTAACACCCGTGACTTGATATGTTATTATGTTAAACTTCGTGTCCAGTCTCTACCCAGATATATGCTATTTCCTCTCAGCAGCTATTTTACGCTTGCGTAAAACTTTGCTTGTATTTCATTCTTATTTCGTTCAGGGACGATTCCAGACGCACAGCAGAGGATGGTTGACACGTTTTGCATTATGACTTTAAACTGTTCAACTATATAACTTGAAATAAAACCTGCCATAACTGAAAACAAAGCCAATTTTTTCAATGTCTGTCGGGCCTGTTTATCGCGGCTGACGTACAGTGATCACTTTTAACTGTGTCGTATTTGTCAAAACTCGTAATTGCATTGAATTGCAAGTTGTTTAACGGCCCATTAACACAACATAGGTTATTTAGACCTGCCTCAAAAAGAATACATAGGAATCCATCGAGGAACCTGCCTATATTCATTTGGTTCTGCGTGGAGTGTAGGTAATGGCCAAGTATTTTACCCAAGAACACAACGACATACTGAGTGGCGCCGGTGAGGCTTGACGCCGGGTCCTCCGGATTTCAAGTCACCGCGCTATCTACTGGGCCACATTAATCGTAATGGAGTAGTGTGTAATGGAGTAGTGTAATTTGATCAGACATTATAGCGTCGGTAGGCTAGTCTACCTGATTTACGTGTGTTTGTTTTAGAAAATAAGTTTTACATGAGAAACAAACTACTAGTTTATTAAAATGTAACCGTGTAAATGTGTTTCGTAACTTATCAGAGAGCAAAACATGTCATGAATATAGGTGTACCGGAAGTAAAACGAAAACCATTGAGTCATGTACAATATTTTCCAAGCTTTCTAGTTAGCCATTTTTCAAAATGAAGTTCCAACTAAAATTCACTTACATATTCTTAATCATGAGACCCTCCTCTCTAGAAAACTGCTGAGAATAGTAGGGGTCATGTGGCATATAAGAAAATAAAATTCTGATCTTTGCCGACACCTTGAACAAACTGCATTCATTCAGCACCTCTTACATGTGTTCTACTTTCGCTTTCAAAACTTTCAAGTTGATAAATAAAATCATCATACAACCATGCAAATGGTTCTTAGCTCTCACAAAAAAGTCAATAAAGTCATTTCAGTCACACAAAAAAACGGGCCTTAAATACAAAAAAATGCATTTTATATTTTATCACAAAAAAGGTTAGGGGATTATATATTTGGGAACTCCTTATCGACCACGGTGATTTACTTCCTGTATGCCTATTAGTTTCTTGCATACCGGAAAAGGCTATCCACATTGTACATGGGGGATGAAAAGACTGGTCTTGCATACCGGACAAGGAAATCTGTCATTTTACCGGGGCTAGATATTTCCATCTCACCCTAGGGTCGAGATAAAAGTCACACGCACCAACATCCGGTACGCAGGAAAACATGCAAAACGTTAGTAGCTGGCGGCGTAAACACACAACATGTCTCTGATATGCAAGAAAAAGAGTCTATCATGGGTCATCGGTTCAGATAGGGAGTTTTAATCGGAACCTCGACAGAGCCTCGGTTCAAATAAAAAGGGAGTTTTAATCGGAACCTCGGCAGAGCCTCGGTTCAAATAAAAAACACGTATTCCTCGGGTTGAAATTCCCTATCTTCACCGGATACCCATGAAAGAGTCTTATAATCTCTATGGGTAAAAATAAAAGTCACGCGCGCGATGTTTATTCAAAGGACCTGCATGCTTACATGTACACGTCCACATATAGAAGTATTACTACTGGAGGGGATGGGTGTCAATTCAAATAGATCAGCCATGCGTGTTTGCGTGAGTCTTGTTCTAAAGGATTATAGTCCCTCAGCCTTTTAACCATTAGGACACCCTAAATGTATATAGATACACTAGCGTCTGGATTGTTTGTGCATACAAACTGAACTAGGACACTTTATTCGTAGGGATTTAATTATAACGCTAGTTTGGTATTGTTTTGTGATATAAATATACTTTATTTTAACGATATAATAACAAGGGTATACTAAGTAACATATATGAAGACGATCTTCATATATGTTACTTCAAGTATACCCTTGTTATTATATCGTTAAAATCTTAGACCGCGATTATTATTGTAACGTACAACGACGGCATACATTAATAGGATAGAAATACACATAACTAGTTGCATCAAACATTCTGAAGAAGTAACAAGCGTTCACACACTGCTGGTTATGCATTATACCTAGATGCATATGCTTTTGGTATGGACGAATCTTGGCTAATACATGTTTTCATATGAGTAAACTGTTAATCTAAAACAATGTACACTTCAATTAAAGCAACACGATACCAAAACCCAGTGATTTAAGAATGGTTTATTACACGTCTCTGCAAAACTTTACATTTTGTTTGATATAATATTTTCTAAATAATTAATCATTGACTTATTGTGTCTCTAGATACAAGTATACTATTACATTATACAAGTATACTATGACATTACCGTAACTTTGAAGATGTTGCATTGTTTATGTGCCTGACGTGTTAAATCATGACATTACACTATTTCCTTTTAAGATCGGCAAATATGTCAACAATGGCATCTGACTAAAACTGTGTTAATTTCAACATCCTAGTAGATTCGCAGCTTCAGTTTTTGTGTCGTTCTACTCAGTCGTACCCATATATTTTTAGGGTGAAATAATGAGCAAGCCCAGTGTTTTGGCGTAAAGGCAGCTTTGCCATTGGCCTGCCACAATAATCATCGCGCATTAAAGAGAACATAACATACTTTTGAAGTAAAGTGTACAACATCCAATTAACGACCCAATAAAACCGTTAAAAATCGACTTAATGTGTGCATTATGACGTCAAGATACGTCTTTTTTCTTGACGTCATTAATGTCATATTGCAGCGTCATAGAATTATAGATTTCCAAGTACAGAGTATAGATTCGAAGTAAATAAGCTCAGTTTTATTTGACAGTAGTCTCTTTCATCCAGACACACTCAAGCTGACTGCGAGCGCTAGCGAGCGTCTGGACTCACTGTTCTTTAAACATTTTGACCGATAGACGGCGCCAACCGTCAAAACTGACTGCGACGTGACGTCATTTTGATTGCAACATCAAAGTGCACGTTGAATTACGCGCAACATTAGTTCCAATGGGATGTGTGTACGTCCGTATTAAATACACAATAAACTTCGTTTTATTGTAGTTTCTCTAAAAACATAATATAATCTTACCAAATGATGTTTAAAATTTAATTTTTAGCATTAATTGTGATCCGCTGACTATGTTTAGAGTAATTTTATTGCACAACATTGCGCGTAACGTCACGTATTTTTTGACGCCGTCGTGACGTAGGGGGTGATTCCCACGGATTTCCATAACAAACTGAAGTTGACCAATCAGAGGCCGGTGATTTTTTTTTGTACACACCTCGTTTTGATGTCAAAATTTTTAAAGAAGCTTTACTCCAGACCATCGTTTGGACTTCTTCGAGAGAAGTCTCGCGAGAGGTCTGGATGATCGAGACTAATTTGACAGGTGCTCTTCAATTAACGACAGGATGTCGTCGTTGCTACGATGAAATGCTTATCTTCTGTATTAAAGAGTATCCTACGGAAAACTTACGATTTTTTTTATCGTCGGCGTACGCAAATACTTACGATGACGTTCGAGAAACGCACGTAAGAAATTCTTAACTTTTACGTAAGTGAAAAACTTACGTTAATATTGAACGTAAGTTTACCACGCTTCGTAAAACGGCACCCTTGAGTAGAGCTAAGCCTTTTGAGTGTGTAGGCCCTCCAGGCGATACAACGCATATCATAATGAGAGGGTGGAGACGGTCCCCGTACCTGGACAACATGGCCAGGTGGTCATAGAGCAACAACCCCCGGGACACGTGTTTGGCCTGTCATCAGACCTCAGTGAAGGAACTACACCACACAACCTCATTGGAGGCAATTCATCCCGTCATCAACCCTTATAGACGGCTTTTGATGACAATCATCGTTCACAGGATCCGTCATTATGTTCATCGAGTCACGCGCATCATATACATCGCGTTAGATCATACTTCTGCGTAATGTTACTGATCATAAACAGTGTTGTAACGTCAACAACACTTTCCAGTCATATATACGCTACTCAACTTTTATAATCGGTCACTTTTCAAAAATTATATATTTTTTATAATTCATATTTTCATTTGAAATTATAACTGGCGTCGTTTATCAAATATCGCTAGCGATTTATAAAACTTAATCTGCCTTGATTGGACTAACACCTTGTTGATGAACTTAATAACATATTGGTACGTGCTTCGGTGATATCCAGTTTTTAGTATTCGTGTTATTTTCAAAAAAAACGGGTGACCGATATAAAAGTTGAGTAGTGTAGATAGTCGACATATTCAGTATTCGTAATAATACTACGAAGGTCTTATACGTTCATGATAATAGTATTTGTTTCATCTTTCATCTGTGTATTCGCTTGTTTTTCTTGATAATTGTATATATATTTAACATATTTTAAAAGTTGCATTAAACTTATGCAAATGCAGTCACCGACATTGATTCTTTCCTGAGTTAGTCCCAACCACTAGGGTCATCTTGCGACAACCCTCCCTTGTCAGGAGATACAAATTTACTGAAACTAGAAAGAAACGTAACTCGAGAATTTCCGCTATATTGAATGTACACTATGCTGCTGTTAATCGAATGGTACATGGCTACGTAAGACCTTTCCTTTCGGTAAAATAGACTAAAGCAACACATATCACAGCAAATAGTATTCCTTCAAACTTTCATTATTGACAGAGTACTCGTTTGGCTCAAGCATATGAGCACACTTAGGATGTAAAATTTGGCAAACTCTTTACGTTAAATACAGTACTGAAATGGCTCTATGTTTCATAGAGGGACTTCAACATTAACATTTTATGGATTTCTTGTTACAAAGTGTACTGTGAATAAAACGTCTACAACATCAAATTTGTGTGTTCTTTCCCTTACTAAATGCAACTTTTGTGTTGGGATTTCTTTGTAATATATAGCGGAAATTTCCGAGTTCCGTTTCTTTTTCGTTTCAGTATATATTTAAATGCCGTTCGTAGGAAATTTTATCAACTTAATTACAGTAATTTTTAAAAGATGTATAAAAGTATTTTACACCAATATTGAATCATGCGTTATAGTAATTTTCCACCTCTCAGACTGGTTTTCTATACATCGAGGCTGTCGTCAGGGCGATCCGCTCTCTCCATATAATATGCATTCTGTGTGCGGAAATACTGGTTGTCTTGATAAGGAATAATATAAATATAAATGGCTTAAAAATAGGTTCCAAAGAACACATACTTTCGCAATATGCAGATGACAGTACATTGATACTAGATGGTTCAGAAAAATCTCTAAGACACGCTCTTAAAACTTTAACATTTTATGCAAGAGTCTCCGGCCTTAACATGAACTTGAATAAAACTAAGGTTATTTGGATAGGCTGTATAAAAAGGTGTAATGTGAAAATATGCAGAGAATATGAACTATTCTGGGAACACTTTTAGGAATTTAATTCTCTGCAGACTTAGACACAATATGTACTATTAATTATAAAAGTAAAATTGAAGGTATAAAGAAACTCTTGAGTAGCTGGTCAAAAATGATCCTCTCACCAATTGGTAAATTTACCATAATAAAGAGTCTAGCCACTTCAAAAATAAATAATTTAATTTCATCAATACCTAACCCTCATCAAAGTGTAATTAATGAACTAAAAACATTATTTTTTTAACTTTTTACGGTGTGCTAACAAGATAAAGTCAAACGTCAAGTTATATATCAAGATAAAATGCTATATGGATTAAGAATGATTGATATTGACTGCTTTTTTAAGTCTTTAAAAATTACATGGATAAGACGTCTTTTGAAATGCAAAAATAATTACTTAGGTATTGTTCAAGACATGAACCCATGGATAAAAGATTTTACATTATTTGGCATAGACTATATAAATAACCATTTAAAAACATAGGATAGTCCTTTCTGGATAAAAACGTTTTTGAAAGTTATAAACACTATTTGCACAACTTTTCACCAGCATCATGGCATCAGTTTCATGGTGTTTTTTTATGGTACAACGAAGATTTAAAGGTCGGAGGCTCAACTATAGTTTTATACCATTGGTTCTCGAAAAGCATTTTTTCATCAATGACTTGCTTGATATAAGTGGTAACTTTATATCATTTAACGTCTTTAAAAAAACCTATGAGTTAAAAACAAATTTTCTGGAATATGAAGGAATTATAGCATTAATTAAAAGGCTGCTACGTTCACATAAATTCTCACTTTTCCCTTGCAAAGATACAAATACTATATTTTCGTTCCATCTACCAAACGTTTTAAAAGATATTAAAGGCAGCAGATCAATATATGACGCAATGCTTATAAAAAATATAACCCCACCATCGATAATAAAATGGAATGAAGAACTTAATAATAGACACCTGAATTGGAATGACATGTTTGCTGCAACATTTAAAATAAATCAAGATGTAAAACTCTCCAGTAAAGGATAAGCCATAGGATTCTAGGCACCAATTATTTGCTTAAACAAAATGAACGTTTTTCATTCTGATAAATGTACTCTTTGTAATAAAGCGGTAGAAACAATTAAACATCTTTTCTACGACTGTGAGGTATCAAAGTTATTTTGGTCAGACTTATGTACTTTAATTAACAGTACATTTACTGAGATAGTGACCAACTGGTCAAATATTATATTAAGGAATACTAAATTTGATAATATTCCTAATAAAATTACATATTACATATTAGGAAATACCATATCTTTACATGGTCCGAGTATTAACTTTCATACCCCATCCAACCCCTTCTCCAAGAAGCAAAAACGGGGTTGGCTGCGGTATGAAATAAAAGCTTAATTTCGGCTTAAAAAGTTTGTAAAATTGTAAAATTAAAACATTTAATATGTAATTTTAAACATGTTATCGCATTTTTTCAGTAAACTTTTTTTTTTAAACATGTTTTATTGCTGAACTATCCGTTATACAATCCTGCTTATATAAGCTTTCCCATCGATTAATGGAATTAAGGCGGGACCACGTAATTATTCTTTCAAAAACAAAATAATTCTGCACCATCCTGTCTCGATTGTATTTACTATTTAAAATCAGTTTATAAAACTAAAAAATACGTTGCTAATAAAAACTCATAAAATATGGAGCCGATATGAAAATGTTGTTGCTGAACCATAACACTCATATTCGCTACTATTGCAATTCACAGCAATTGCTATCAATATCATGAACAACATCTACTGTTTACCCATGCTTTTTTATTTTATTTGTCCAAATGTCATTTTATTCAATTTTATAAATATTTGTTTTCTTTCGAATATAATTAACATGTCATTTGTATCTGTCGTAAACCTTCTCTAAATATTTTTCTTTCTTAACTTATGGAACCAATGCGTATGTAACAAGGTGTATGGCAAGCATTTGCAGTAGCAAAATAAGTCATTCTTCGATTGCTTTATTTGATAGATCGATGCTTGTCACTGCCCCTTAATAATATACATCATGATGTAACGTTTAGCATACACTTCTATTGTTTGGGACGCTTGTTTCAGCCAAAGGTTGTTTGGACTTTCCAGACAAATACATCTCGTACCTAAATAAGTTGTATATCAGTAAAACAGACATTTTTGTGGTAAATAACAATATCTTACTTTTCAAAATCGGTTGAGAAATAAAAATTTCATGCACGAAATCTGTTTTTGATCGGGCATTTTCAATGCAAAATTCTGCTGCATAAAAAAAGTGAAAAATGTTTTTTTTAGGATGTTTGTCCAAAAATGGTTTAAAATTGTTGGATATTCGTAAATTAAGACCCCTTGAAAGATTTAAAGCAAAATATGAAGGCTTTACTGAAGTTATATGAAGTTTCTTAAATTTCTGCTGTCCCACCACTGAACAAGGAATTTACATGGGAAAAGCCCCATCAAAATATCATTTGGGCTGTACAATATTTATTTCTCAACCGATTTTCAAAACTAATGTATTTTTATTTATACCAGTTCTAAAGATATATAATTCATGTACGTATTATTTAAATTGCTCAAGCTACTGCAGAAAAACCTTTGGCTGAAACAAGCGCCCCAAACAATAATACAAGTACAATATGTTCATATCTATTAATTGGTCATGAGCGGGTGGTAAATGTGTAATGCACGATACTACAGATAAAGTGAGTATTTGAATATTTAATAATAAACAAGACAATGTCTTACAAGTTATCTCCCCTTACGAAAGTTAAAAAAGAAAACATTCAGTCTTTAAGATTAAATAACAGAACTTACACTGAAAGATAATTATACTTAAGCTATGGTGTACAACTATCAATTGATATTTAAAAAATCACCATATTCTCGTAATTAAAGTTCTCCAACACAAATCACCCACCCATGACCTCAAGAATAGATAAAAAGAAAAAATCCCCATTTAATAACTTTTCTACAAACTATATTAACATTTTAAATCTTTTTCACTGTTCAATTGCCTATGTATGTTGTAAGATGCATAAGGGAAAATTCTCCCCGACCCTCTTGCACCTATAACGGGGAGAATAAACGGACCACCAAATTTAAAAAAAAGACAATTACACCTAGAACATTTTGAAATAAATAAACTAATGCGATATACTAAGATATTTAACAATAACCATGATAACACTCTTCATTGATATAGAACTATGTACTGTACATGGTCTTCAAATGAACCACTTGGTAGGCAGTCTTTCTTCAATATTCAACTCCATATTATTTACTATCAGAGTATTATACCCGCTTGGGGATCAGTTTGAGCATATCTGCAGCCTATAAATTGATGTGCGTGTGACAGCAGCTTACACGGATATTAAAACAAAATGATGTCCAATTGTTTGGGGCACTTGTTTCAGCCAAAGGTTTTGCTGAAGTGGCTTCAGCAATTTAAATAATACGTACATCAATTATATATCAGTAGAAATGGCATTTGTAGTGGTAAATAAAACTACATTAGTTTTGAAAATCGGTTGAGAAATAAATATTTTACAGCCAAAATGATTTTTTGATGGGTTTTTCCTATGTAAATTTCTTGTTCATTACGTGGTTCCGCCTTAATACCATTAAGCGATGGGAAAGCTTATATTAGCAAGATTTTATAACGGATATTTCGACAATAAAACACGTTTAAAAACATTTTTACTGAAAAATGCGATAACCTGTATAAACTTACCTATAAAATGTTTTATTTTCACATTATGCAAACATTTTAAGCCGAAATTAAGTTTTTTTTATACCACCAGCCAACCCCGTTTTTGCTTCTTGGAGAAGCGGTTGGATGGGGTATGCAAGTTAATACTTGGACCACGTAATGTGTAACAGTAACGTATCTTATCTTTTTAGGAAAAATTGAAGTCCGGTCATTGGAGTAATACAGACAAATTCTTTAACAATATAAAATTGTTCTGACATGAAAACGAAAGACCTTAATAAATTGCAACCAAAAATCTCAAATAGTATGGCATTTCAACATGTTTAACATCATTTTCTTCATATGCATGTTTTACTGTCATGTTCTCTGTAAAATTCACAATTTTGAAATGACAGTTCAGCTAGCTTAGATCCATCCCGCAAAGTGTACCTAGATCTCTTGATGGCCAGTATAAAAACGTTTAGTTAATTCCGTTGTAACTCAGATGATATATTGACATACTTGTTTGTATGCTATAATGACATAATATATCGGTTTCTCCGAGAGGGAAATCCTTGAAATACGACATTGTGGCTTTCATTTTAAGTAATACTGAATGCGAGTTTATTAGGTTCATGTAAAGTATCGTGTAAGGGACCAGGCAATATTTATTGGGGGCGGGGGTGAAGGGCGGGCGGGGGTTAGGCCGATGCAAAACGGCATGTGACATGTAATTATTTTGTCGCTTATTTCCATGATACGGTACTTTTATTTCATTTGCTTACCATGGGACATACACTAGTGCTTCATAACGCTGTATAGCTTGTTTCATTGAATCAGAAAAAATCCTTTTTTGTTCACCTATTACAAATCTGAAGGGAGCTATTGTGATATATGGGAATAATAACATATCGTTTTATTTATTTAAAACAGCAGAGAAACTAGCAATTATAAACATTGATTATACCATGGGACATTTACTTTTTGTTTCACTATCGATGATGTGGCGTATACTTTTTATACTTGGTACTAATGGGACAGCAATAATTATTGTTAATTTGCTGTCCTGTTTTCTTTTTTCTTTTCTTTTTTGAACTTTTTTTGTATTTGCACCTGTCCCAACCCCACAATACATATTTCCTGATCTCAAAACAATATCGTTGAGCATTTGATATATTCCGTTTCACTACTAGAAGTAATGTGGTAAACGTTAACTATGACGTGAACATTTGCGTATGTGATTACGTTATTCTTATTTTCTCAATGAAGCATTTGCCCGAAATTTCAACTGTCGAACACATTTTACTTTTGACGCAGTTAAGGACCTATTTCTAGTATATTGTATTTGGGGGAGAAGAAAATTTGTATCACTGTTAGAAATACAGTGGTGGTATTCTATTTTGTTTGACTTGATGTGACCCTCCAAATACAGCTTTGTTATGAAACCAACATATTAAACCATAAAAGCATATGTTTAATTAGTTGTGTTTTGGTGTGTTTTTATTCTAAAAGCAATGAAATGTCAACCCAGTTTTATGTTTAGTACAGCTTACTTGTTAATTTGTTTTGTTTTCTTTATAAAAGAGTTATCCCGGACTCAGAAAGCTGCTCTGGATGATTGACTGTTCATAAACCAGCTGTATTTTCGTAAGAGTTTTGAGTAAATAACAGGAACAGGGACGCAGTCATATTTGTTTACGGGTATTTTATCGGTATTTCACTACAATAATTAGCAGTAGGAACGCCAGCCCTATGGCGTAGGAATATTTATCAAACAAGGTCACGTGATAAAATCGATAACAAAATGACATTATTGGGAAAAATTTCACTGGTCAGATTTATACACCTCTTATTTATAAACTGTGATTATAACAAAACACAATCACAGATCGTTGTTAAAGTAATAATATTCACAAACTATATTGGTCGAACATAATTGGCGTACACTTCGTGTAATTCCCATTATTAGTTAAAGGTATTTTTCAAAGGGATGAATTTAGGTTGTTTTACGGTTTAAATTGCCAAAAATGCGCTTTTAAATCAAAATCGATTTATTTCGTCATTTTAGAAGCGAGAATAAAAACAAATGCATGTACGCGTAGATAAATCTTTCCTCTGTCCATATGCACATTTTTAATGAAATCGGAGACAAGTACTTTTTTTTCCCCAAAATTAATTAACATGACCCACGGACGCAAAGACGGCATAAAGCATATACATTTACAGACGCAACCGGGTACACAAGAAATGAAATAATTCCATTATTTCAATACATATATTTCAAATGTATGTATCCATGCATTCCAGATTAAATTTCTGATCTATACATGCTTTTGGTTTATGCCGGAGTGGTCAGAATAAGTTTTAACAAACCAAATTGTAACGGTACGTCGGGAAAGGAAATGAGGATAGTGAAAATATATGTTGCAGTGTTAATTTTCTGAATCCGAAAAAAATGCAAAAAAATGAAGTTTTAACAGCGAGAATGAATTTTTTTTCATGAAAGTGTTCATTGACATGTCTACTATTAAAACACAAAATTTAAAGTCAATCAGAAAAAATTACTTTTTTCCCCCCAAAATTAACAAAGTACACCGTGTTCGCTAAAATATGAACAATCACCTTTCGAAGTTAATGTACACGCGGGATATAAAATCATGAAATTGTGAAATCCTTTTTAAGAGATATATTGATTTCAAAATTGTTCTGTGTTTAATGAATTATTAGAGTAGAATGTTCACCGTTTTTCTCAAGGACACCATTACGGTAGTATCCCTGCAACCCCGCCCCTCATTCCACCCCCACCACCCTCCATACCGTATTGATTAAGTTGTATATAGCTGCGAATGCGCAGTTTTAATCAAATTCGATTTATTTCATCCTTTTAGAAGCGAGAGAAAAAAACAAAAGCATGTACGCTTAAATACATCTTTCCTCTGTAGATATGTAAAATATAAAAAAAATCGGAGGCAAGTACCTTTTTCCCCCGAAAATTAACAAAGTACACCGTAATCGTTTAAATACGCCGAATCGACGTTCCAAATCGATGTTCGCACGGAATACAATTGTGGAATTATGAATTCATTTATAAAGATAAATCGATTTCAGCATTGTTCAGTAGTTGTTATATTAGTGATGTAGTATGTTCACAGTATTTATGAGAGCAACATTACGGTAGTATCCCTCCAACCCCGTGGGCTTCCCCACTCCAACCCGTACACACAATACGTTGTGTATTGCTGAGAATGCGCCATTTATTCAAATCGATTTATTTCGTCATTTTAAAAGCGAGCATAATAACAAAATCATATAGATACATCTCTCCTCTGTATATATGTAGAATTTTAATAGACGGAGACAAGTAGTAATTAAGTAACAGGACCGTCCGACCCAAAGACGGCAACATTCATATTCATTAAGGAAAGACGACCGGCTACAGAAACAATTAAATAATTTCGTTATGTAAACACATATATTTAAAATGTATGTGTTCATGTATTTTACACTAACTTTTTTATCTATACATGCTTTGGGTTTATGTCAGAGTGGCCAATTTATTTTAACAAACAATGTTGCAACGGTATATCGGAAAATGAAATCATGATGGCGGCAACATACGTTGCAGAGTTAATTTTCGAAATCAGAAAAAGCGATAAACTAATATAAGTTTAACAGGCAGAAAGAAGTATATTCTATTAACTGTTCGTTTAAAACTGAGGGGGCGACTCGAGTTTTAAAGAAAGCAAGATTGGCATGTGTCCCTTTAACCAAGTAAGTAAATGACTGACGAGTAACATACATGCTACTGTCAGTAACAAACATGATTATGTGTAGACTCGAAGATTTCATAACATAAACGTGGACATGATATTGTGTCAATGGAGCACTTGCCAGATTTGTGGTGTTGTGAAACACTGTACGCGTGAATCCAAAAAGTGCGGGTCGTTTATATTTATAGGGCATATATAGTTATATATATATATTTATATATATTATTCTTTTATATTTATATGGTCCCAGAACGCAGTCATACTCACTACTATATTGAAAGTAAATACTGAATATACATGTGCGGTGCGTTACGATCTGTAGTATTTGAAAACAGACATATTAAACATTTCCCTGAACATATACATGTATACTATATTCATAGAATTATTATTTCCTGGAAAAAAAATACATATTTGTTTTACAGAAGTTGAAATCTACTATATTCTGCGAATATTGCTACTTTGAAAATTTGAATACGTCTGTTTTCATCAAATAGCATGTTTTGTTTGTTTTAATATATATATTTTTTAATTTATGATTTAAAAAAAAACAACGGATGATCGGAATATGTTTTACACACTGTTGAATCCTGTAATTTAACAACAAGTGGTTTGGTTCACAGGCGACAGTATCGGTGAACAAAACCACTTGTTTTACCGGATTCAACACTGTGCAAGAAAATATTCATATATTATACCATTAATATTATAACATGTGTGTTGTAACATATGCTTATCCTTGGATAGTGGATGTCTGCAGGGAACTTGACCTTTTACCTAAAAATCAAACGATCATCCTCTTTCCACTGTCCACCAATGAAGTTTCATGAAATTTGCTTTAGGTAAGAGGAAAAACTGTGTGGGCAATACTTTTCATTTTCCGGTCATGGTAACGGACCTTTCAACGTCTGACTTCAAAATAAACAGGGATTATCATTTCACCAAAGGCATTCAAAGTATGAAGTTTTATGAAATTAGCTTCAGAGAAAGTAATAAAGAGTTTGTACAAAGTTTCGTCAAAATCCAACAAGTAGCGTGTTCACTGGATTCAAAGCCGATATGCTATAAACGTCCCTTGATCAAAACTGAGTAAATGGCACATCAAGTAAAGGGTCAATACATATTATATTGTGTATCATACGAGAATATGATTGAACTGACATGATTATAGAACCATTTTAATGTATGTTTCACCCAACAGTACAGCAAGAATCTATTATAAGGAAAGTTAAATCTGACAGAGGGTGCAATGATCTATAAGCCATTTTTACTAGAAGGGGAATAAAATACAAGTCTTGCCAAAAATCTAAAATTGTTAAATTTTACACGTTTTGTTAATAGGATATTTTTAATGACTTAGTAAGGTCATTTTACATGGGGAGAAAATATTAATATACAACTATTTATTTTCTCTCTCAAAACCTGGTGATGCCGCTAGTTTTAGAAATAAAACATGATTAAATAGGGCAGTTGAGAAGACACTTTTGTAGATGTGTGGTCTGTTCTGATGTGAAAATGTGTAAAACAGACACAAGATTGGAAATTTGCTCTGTGTCCCTTTAATAAATTGGGGACCCATCACATATACCAATTAGATGATGTTAAAGGGACACACGGCAATCTTGAAGTATTTATCAAGCTTTAACATTAGCATCTCCATTTGTTAACCTGGTAACATTTTAAATTTAAACCTGCTTGCATTAAAAGTTAAATAAAAGTGTTTCATTTTGTCTTCGTTATTCTATCAAATACTTAACTATATTATAGGTGCACTATTATCAACAGTAAGTATTGTGTTAAACAATTTCTTCTGAACTATTCTAATAAATAATATTAATGATGCACAAATGCAAACTATGCAGAAAAATTAACCGAACTCCAGAAGTTTTAAACAAATAAAGACTGCCTAGTGTCCCTTAACACAACTTGTTTTCGCATGTATCCAGTAAATGTAGTCATATGACAATCACGCTGCACTATCACAGATTTTTTTTTTGCTCTAACTTTGAACAGCACCGTGCAAGCATAACACAAGCTCCATTTAAAGAACTACAAAAGTGCAATTTTTTTTTAAAAAGGCTCTTACCTCCATATGATCCAATGGCATTTAATACGGCTTGACATTCTGAAGTCGTCAGTATCAATTCACTTAGAGCTGCTCAAGGGCACGATTCACATTTGAGGCCTCTCTGAAAACAACATCAATCCAATGTCAATGATCAAACAGACATAGTTTATCCTTTGTTATACATAATGTAACATATTTAAAAAAGAAAAGATAAAAGAAGAACTAAATTGAATAAAGCATGAATATTACTTGTGCTCAATAACACGGTTAATGTAATAAAAACATCTCTCATCATTCAATATACATGTAAAATATAATGTAGCCCAACTGGAGATCCATTAAAAACATTGTTCCACTTTCACAGAATATTTCCAGCCCATGGAATAGTCATTTCTTTTGAGACACACTGGAGGCAAGCGTAGTAGCTCCACCGTCTTAAAGGCTTTTAAGTGAAATGTACTTTCTCGAAATTGCGTTGTTTTTTTCGCAACATAAAGTATGTAGTAAATGTAAATAAATGTAAATTCGAAATCACTTCCTTGCCTCAAAACTTTACTGTACATAAATATGAATCTGACCGATTTCAGTCAAATGTCTATGGCAGATTACATTGTTTCAATGGTAGTTGTATCGGGTTATGTATTCACGAATGTGCGAGACAATGGGGATAACATAACGATATAGAGACAACGCTAACTATTTACATTCATGCATCTGAGGGGTGGGGTTGGAGAGGGTTTCTAGTTTTCTTACCCCCTCCTTGTTTTCGGTATGCAAGCTCCATCTACCCCCACACCACCATCTACCGTACTTTGGTGGGGGCGGGGTGCGGGGGACATTGATAGCATTTCTACTAGCAATTGTTTTATTCCACGAAACGCTCTACAGTTTACAGTACATCCAGTTACTGGAAAGATAGGAGTACACGCAAAACACTTATAGTGATTATGAACTTTCTATTATACAGTATACACTACTCTTTTAGGCACTGTATTTGGCCAATGTCTAAATATGCACGATCTAAAAGGGGTGTGTACTGTTTATTAACAAACACATTTTAATGACAAAACAAATACCTTGATCATGGACCTCCAGCAGCAGACAGTAATCCCAAATCAAACTTGCAACAACATGTCAATTTCACGTGTCAAATTATGTCACGATGACCTGTCAGTCACCAACACTGCATCGTGTTGACACATAATGGGATGTATTTTCGTCCGGTAAGGTATTAGTTTTTACATAATCTACGGTATGAAACACTGTACGCGTGTTGTTAGACCCCATAGGTACCCGTAGTGCTCGCCGACGTAGCGCGCCCAATTTCGGGTGAAAAAAAATGGCGTCTGTTTTAATTGAAAATTTGTAAAATAGTCCGTAAAATACAAAGATATAGGCCATGTTCGCGGAGTTAAAATGCGAACAGAACTGATACGTTATAGGTCCGTGGCGTTCCTACTGTAGATGTAAATGTCAGAGATATAGTCTACAAATCCGTTCTGCGCAGACGAATTGAACTGGTTCCAAATCGGTATCGTCACTGATTAGTGATCGATGTTTAACTTTATTAAAGGGACACACACGTCCCGTTAGTTTTTCTACATGCATTTGTTCAATAATTTTTATTTCTTATAAGAATAGTATAAAGAAATTTGTTGAATGTTGCTAAGAAATCTGTTTGTGTATACAGCTATGTATCTCATTTAGGTGCTGTCTGATTTTATAAAAAGGATCGCCTCTTCAATAATTAAACAGATGTTGATGACAGTTTAACTGAAGTATCTTCTAAAGAGTTTGAATAGGTCTGCTCCATTGCTACTTATTCTCATGAACCACTGATCATATTTAAATAATAATAAAACATCTTACATTTAACCCTTTCTTCTAATGTACATTGTTAAAAACTGAGATAACCGTCACAGACACTAACCTTCCAATACAGTTGCTATTCTACTTGTTTATAAATGCAATCATTAAGTCTTTTGTTTATAACTATGATAATTTACCAATTCTTCACATTCTGACAATGATATTTTGTTTAGGAAGAAGAAAACAACGAATGAACAAGTAACCTATACTAAATACAAAATTTTGTTAATATATCATTAAAATAAAACCAAAACATAACTAATGAAAAATCCTCTTGTATGTTTTAATATGTTGACTTCATACAAAAGCTGTTATTGGGAAGGCCTCATCATCTGATGCAAAACTGAATAACGCCATGTTCTCATGCAGTTGTATGTCTAAGAGTGATTTAGTCACATATACACATGTTCTCCCCCTCTCCCCATCCCACCATCCACTCTATATACAATAGGCTGGAAATAGGTTTTTAAGTTCGACAGTCATTATGAATGACCTTCGCTTTTGTTGCGTTTTATTGCTATTTGCTTTACGTTATGACCTTTCAGCTTGTGACATAATATCGGAGTGAGGGTCGACATGTGTATGTTTTAATGCAAAATGATACTTATTCAAACTGGTGTGGGTGTCATTGATAAAAAAAATGGATTTTTCTATTTTAGCTCGCGGCAAAACAGACCATCTCTGATAATACACGCACACTGTGAACGAGATTGATTGCACGGGGTTTGTCGTACAGTTTTTAAATGGACGGTTTTTTTCTTTTGTAATTTACATTTAGTTTCCCTCGTTCTTATGGAAAGTTATATAAGCTATCAGTGCCGGTATTAATCAGAAATACGAAGCGAACGTAGTCTCACTGCAGTAATACAAAAAAGTACAGGAAACAGAAGCCCAATTTAAAGCATAAAAAAACACAAATTACGAGTTATTCGTGTATAACGTTCATGTTATTTAATAAATAGAACATCGTTTACTGTGAATTATCGTTTAATATATCACGGTTTGGAGTTCAATTGTAAACAATAAGGGCGAGTGAAATTATTGTTTACAATTGAACGACAAACCGTGATATATTATAGATAATTCACCGTAAACGATGTTCTATTTCTATTCTAATACCCCTAAAATGTGAAAATAACGCACACATCTGAAATCTTCTAGGCTATATAGTGCGGGTGTATTAGAATCTAAAATAAGTGTGCTTATTTAATCGATCCGGCCGATATATGCTAAATAAGAGATACCAACGTCAAACAAGAAGTGTAACATTCGCATAATACAAAAACGCATTCAAAACAAGCAAGAATTACATTCAATTATTTGATAAATAGAAGCCAAGTATGCGATACCACAACTACAAAAGGGTTGATAATAGGTACAACGACTTGAAGCGGTTAATGGCAAAAAGTCCGCTGGGGTTTCAAACTAGGCACTATGGTACGGAATCCTGTTAGGGCCATCGCGATCTCGCGTTTTCAATTTCGCGAGATTGCGAGATTGCGAAATAAATTTCGCATTCTCGTCCTATTCTACATTGAAAAAAACGCGAGGTTTGCAATCCAAACTTCGTTCAAACCTCGCGATTTTATCACGTTTTCATTTGGACGAGATCGCGAGAATGCGAAATAAATCTCGCATTTTCGCCGTATTCTACAATGAAAAAAACGCGAGATTTGCAAATCAAACTTCGTGCAAACCTCGCGTTTTTATATCGGCCTATTGTACGATGAAAAAAACGCAAGAATTACGCGAAGTTTGGGTTAGCAAACCTCGCGTTTTTTTCTCCGATGTACCAGAGGGCAAAAACAAGAAAACATATTTCTTTTCTCGTAATCTAATCAGAATAAAATTGCGAGGTTTGCACGAAGTTTTATTTCCAATCCTCGCGTTTTTTTCATTGTATAATATGCCGATAAAAAATCGCGAGGTTTGCACGAAGTTTGATTGCAAATCTCGCGTTTTTTTTCATTGTAGAATAGGGCGAGAATGCGAGATTTATTTCGCATTCTCGCAATCTCGTCCAAATGAAAACATGATAAAATCGCGAGGTTTGCACGATGTTTGGATTGCACACTTCGCGTTTTTTTCAAGGTAGAATAGAACGAGAATGCGAAATTTATTTCGCAATCTCGCAATCTCGCGAAATTGAAAACGCGAGATCGCGATGGCCCTAACAGGATTCCGTACTATGGTGCATTATGCCCTCACTCTTATCATATTGTCATACAAATTAAACTGAGAAAATCCATGCCAGACTTTATCCTTCTCACAAACCAGACAGTATTTATAGGCAATATAAGTAAAACACAAAGATGATCGTGTTCATATGAATGGTAAAATAAAATCTTAGAAAGCCAAACAGTAAGCCACCTCAAAGACTTGGCACATGCCAGAGCAACAAGAGAATGCACCGTTAAGGGCACGCATGACAAGACAATGTTAAAGGCAGAAGTGCGCAGTTCGTACCTATTGGGATACCAACAATTTGTCTACAAACATTAGTTACATACCTGACGAGTAACCAATTACTACCTAAAAGGAATAGATGTGCTTCACACAGATCTTGTCAAGATTATTAAGATGTCCATGACAGTTAAGTATTGTATTGGTTCACACATGCTGAATTGTACTGAATGTACATAGTAAGGAAAACATGATTTTATATTATCGTTTTGAAAAAATGTTTCCACGGTATGTGTTGCATGTGAAATTGATGTATAACACACGACTGCAATAAGTGTGTGTGTTACCGGAATAGGCCGAATATTAACATTGCTTGATCAAACTATTTCGCCGCAAAGACAGACTGACAGACCTTATGTATAAAATCGTAAACGTATATGCAAACTTAAACTATTAGTAGGTATTCATTTTAGCAAGAAAACTTAATGGCTCAACATCTTTTCAATTAGTACAAGCGGGTATTTTGTGATAATGATTTCCAAACAACAACATGACAATGTTTCATTACACAATCATGGCATTCACCCGCCCATCTGCGTATGCTATTGTATCTCCCTATGCGCTTTCGTGTACCGACAAGTTGTCGTGCCTTGATGCATATAATAACAAGGGTGCCAAATTGACACAATATACGCCCGTCATGCATACGGCATTCATCGGCATGTACAAATGTACTTTGACTATACACCAAGTTGCATCGAGATTCGGCAATTTTCAAAAACCAAAGGGCCATAACTCCGGCCTAATAGGTGTGATTTGACTGGTTATCGACCTTGACCAAATAGTATGCGCATACACACTGTCCGCAAGTTTCACCAAGATTGGATTATAGATGTTAAAGTTATTGAGCGGGAAACAAAAAAACGTACATTTAAAAAAAATCGAAGGGCCATAACTCCGCATTATAGCTGCGATGTGTCTTGTTATCGAACTTGACTTAGATAGCATGCCCATACACATTATCCTCAATTTTCATCAAGATCGGATTATAATAAGTTATTGAGCGGAAACCGCTAACATCATTAATTTTTATAAATGAAAGGGCCATTGCTCCGGCAGTATGCGTGCAATGTGGATGTTTATCGAACTTGACCGAGATAATATGCCCACATACTTTGTACCCGAGTTTCATCAAGATCGGGTTATAACATTGTTTAAAGTTATTGAGCCGCAAAAGACAAACATGAATGGCAATGTTAATAAGGAATAAAGGCATATGACGTCACAAACACAAAAAGGGTTGACAATAGGGCTACCGTCTTGAAACCGTCAGTGGCAAAAAAGGCCGCTGGGGTTTAAACCAGGTTCTAGGGTGCACCAAACCTCACACTTACCCTACTGTCATCCCAATAAAACAGGACAGTGTAAATAAAGAAAGAAATAATCCAGACCATTGACACGTTATTCTGGCGTTGCCTCTAATTCCTTTACATTTTGTGTTTGGTAGATATAAATGGCGTTGATACTACATCTCTCGACACTATCCTATATAGTTGTCGTCAACTGACAGGAAACAACAGCGTTCATTATTTATAAAGTTATTATCTTGAGTTCAATTATATTTGCAAAACACCCAATATTACAGCTTTCGACATGGGGAATGCAATTCCACGGAAACAGTTTACCGTGGAGAAGTGGGGTTGATAAGCAAAGCACAGAAATATAATGAAACGTCAAATGTGACCGTAATTTAACCCCAAAATCGATACACCTCCTATTACGAATTGTGTTGACCTTTTCATGCTTGTCATTTGTTGGTTATAACTTACCATCGATAGCGTTTGAAATATTCTTTCTGTCAAAACAATCCAAACCACTGATTGCTTTTTGTTACTAAATACGATTCGTAAACGATAACCAATTATTTATAGGATAAGGGAATATAGGCCAATACATAGCTGCACATTGTAATAAAGTGAGTGTTCTAATCGGATCCTGCACGAAACGTTGACAGACGTAATAAAACAAACAAAAAAACAGAACATGGCGGCGTCCTCGATAAGCCTAACATTCTGAGAAATAGATATTAACAGTAATTCATACAGCAAATTTGGATAAGCTACATGATAAATAGAATATTATGTCGGTGCCTTTTACTATCAAGTTTATTAGGCGAGGCTTAGAAAACGAAGAATGGCGAGGCTCTCTGCCTTTTACTATCAAGTTTATTAGGCGAGGCTTAGAAAACGAAGAATAGCGAGGCTCTCTGCCTCGCCATTCTTCGTTTTCTCAGCCTCGCCATTCTTCGTTTTCTCAGCCTCGCCTAATAAACTTGATAATAATGCCTCGCCATTCTTTGTTTTCTAAGCCTCGCCTAATAAACTTGATAGTAAAAGGCACTGACATAATATTCTCTATAAATTTTCGGCATAAGGCCATTAAGTAAAATAGAATATATTTATCACTTGGTAGCAATGATATCATGAACAATGTTTTGTTTATATGATTCAGAATGAATAACAGACAGGAATGAACATGTGTTTCAGTATATTTTACTTAGCAGATTAGCCTTTAGGCTGAAATACGATATGCTTATACGTTCTGCAATATGTGCTCGTAAATTAAACGGCGCTGTGAAATTCCAATGTTAAAAATCTTTAAATTCTACAATACATAGAATTTAGCAAATTTTCATAACCAAAAAAACAACTACAAACGATCATACTATACCATATAAATCTTAAAAAATCACTCCCCTCCCCCTCCCACTAAACGCCACACCCTAACCCGCCGATATTTAAAGATACGTTTAAACAATATGCCAATTGAAAATAGGTTTATTATAATATAATTGCACGTGCTATTGTTTGTCGGAGATACCTTATTGGCTTGATTGGTGAAATGGATAAATGATTGACAACTGGCGTCATGTTAATTCTGTTTAGAGCCGATTCTTCCTATAACATATATAAGTTAAAATGTTATTTATTTAGATTATCACATATTATACCTTTTAGAAGCTATATGTTATTATGTATGGGATTCAACGTCACATTTAGCACTCTACTTGTGCTCAGTTTTAAAGTGCCGCCACACGCAAATACCATGCCGTGGACACATAAAATAAATAACCACCTCGTCACAGTCACAGAGGATCGCAGCGTTGATTGAACACACCCAACCCCACCAACCCCCCCCCCCCCCCCCAGTCTCACCCCACCACCAAAAGAAAATGTAAAAAATCCCAATCCCGTGTAAAATACATTTATATACAATAATAACAAGAAAAGTTATAGTATACCATCTATACTATGACGACGAGCGGCAATAAGAATAAATATTGTAGTATATATTTGTTTTAATTCATTGCATTGGAATGAAAGCATCATGTGTGTTTTTTGTGTGTGTACAACTAATAGTGAGTTAAATTTGGTGTAGCGAAGGCAGAGAACAAAATGGAAAACTGTAATAAAGATGAAATGCTTTTATTTGAAACTAAACGTGCATTGATATGCTTTGCTATAACCAAGAAAGCGCTATATTCCGTATTTCTATATTAAACAAAGACTTAAAGAGCTGGACAGCGAAATGAAAAAGACTTCGCTGAAACCGACAATTCGCTATAGCTTAGTTCCGGCTATATGTATTCTTAAAAATCTGACTTTTGACTGTAAATACTGTTTCAATGCACAATTATATAAAAAACACACTCTGAATATGTACATGTATGAAGAATTACAATTTACATACGGTAATAATATGATCAAATGTATATATGTGTAAGTTCATGCTGCGCCAAAACAACATTATTGAAGTGCTAAAATGGAAATTGTATGTACAACTCTGTAAGCGTGTCAGGTCCCTGCCAAGACTTGAACCTGGATCTCTTTTCTCGGAAGAAAAGCGTGTTTCTTTACACTACAGAGATCGTCCAAACATCGCAAAAGAGTGTACAAAACCAGACAAAATTATTAAACATTTGGATTAAAACTTTTTCAAACTAAAACTATCACTAAAGGTTATTAATACCCTGCAAACGCATACACCATGACTATATGCACACCTCCACTTCATACTGATGCTTATCACAAAGTTTGGGGAAAATCCATATAGGAATTATGGGGAAATAGCATACGAAACAATATTTCTTAGAAAAATATTCAAGGGGCCAGAATTCTACACCACTGAACCCAAACCTCACTATGATATGCGTATCTCCATATGATGCAGACGCTTCTTACACAGTTTGTTGAAACTCCATCAGGTGGTTATAGAGAAATAGCGCATGCAAGATTTCTTGCGTGACAATATTTATTTACCTATTTTAGCTCGGTCAGAAATTATCGAACCAGAACGGAGGAATTTGTATCTCCATTACATACTGATGCCTTTCACAAACATTTGTGAAAATACATGCAATGGTTATGAAGAAATAGCGCGGAAAAGATGTGTGTGTTATGAACATCTCCACTTTATAATGATGCTTCTTTTAAAGGTTTGTGAACTTCCATCAAGGGGTTATGGTGAAACAGCGCGGACAAGATTCTGAACAGACCGACCACCCTCCCAAACGATAGACTAGATCATCTGTGACGCATGCATGTTTTCAAGGCAAATGTCTAGAACTGTTCTTCTGAAAAAAGTTTTTTTGAGATTCTGGTTACTTTATCGTTTCTGATATACAGACGCACCTTCTATCGACGATAAACAGAATGGCAGAGAGACACTAAATTAATAAATAAACAAAGAGGGAAACCATCATTATATCGGCCAACTAAATGTGGATGGTGGAGAATACTGTAATAACAAGAGGCCCAAGAGGGCTGTGGACGCTCTACTGGCTAATATGGCTCTTATTATATCAATGAAGCGAGTGACTATCGTCCTAAAGAGGCAAAATATAGCATTTTTAACTAAATCAAGAGCCGTAACTCCGCCGTTACTGGTCCGATCTGGCTGGTTTGCGAACTTGGCCAGTAGAGATAATTAAACCAAAAAAATCACACACAAAAATCACAAAAAAAAATCAAAATTTAAAAAAATAAAAATTAATAAAAGAAAAAAGGAAAAATCTGGTAAAGTTTGTTAAAGATCAGATGAAAAATGAAGCCCCCATCGCCTTTACAAGGCAAAATATAGCATTTTTAATAAAATCAAGGGCCATAATTCCGATGTTACTGGTCCGATCTGGCTGGTTTTCGAACTTATTCAAGCTTTTATTGACAATAACTTTTTGGTAAAGTTTGGTAAAGATCAGATGGAAAATGAATGCCCTATCGTCTTAACGAGGCAAAATATAGCATTTTTAACTAAATCAAGGGCCATAACTCCGCTGTTACTGGTCCGATTTAGGTGGCTTTCGAACATGTCCGAGCTTTCATTGACATTACCAACCTGGTAAAGTTTGGTAAAGATCGGATGAGAAATGAAGGCCTATCGTCCCAATAAGGCAAAATATAGCATTTTTAACTAAATCAAGGGCCATAACTCCGCTGTTACTAGTCCGATCTGGCCGGTTTTCGAACTTATCTTAGCTTTCATTGATATTACCAATCTGGTAAAGTTTGTTAATGATCGGATGAAAAATGAAGGCTCTATCGTCTTAACGAGGCAAAATATAGCATTTTTAACTAAATCAAGGGCCATAACTCTGCTATCACTGGTTAAATCTGTCTGGTTTTCAAACTTTTCTGAGCTTTCATTCATATTAACAATCTGGTAAAGTTTGTTCAAGATCGGATGAAAAACGAAGGCCCTATCGTCTTAACGAGGCAAAATATAGCCCTTTTAACTAAATCAAGGGCCATAACTCCGCTGTTACTGTTCCAATATGTCTTGTTTACGAACTTGTCCGAGCTTTTATTGATATTAACAATATGTTAACGTTTGGTAAATATCAGATGAAAAATGAAGGCCCTATCGTCTTAACGAGGTAAAAGTTAACGGACGGACGACGAACGACGGACAACTCGCCATCCCATAAGCTCTGCTGGCCCTTGGCGAGAAGAGCCAAACATGTTTAATAATTTTTACAGACACGTGTTTCGGATTTCAATTTTTTCTTGCACAAAGTGTCAAGATTTTGTATTTACAATCAAGCGTCGAAGATGGTCAAGACTACCCCAACGACATGGTGAGTCTGTCCTTCGTTTGCAAGGGTTTACATAATTGTAAAAAAAGATGTTTGTAAACATTTATGCTCCCCTTCAACGACCATGACACAAACATTCCTGCCAAGTTTCGAGTTTGTAGTTTCAGCTGTTCTTGAGTAATCGCGAAGACAAGCAATTTTTACAAGTTTTGTTACTATGGCAGCCGCATTTCTAAAGCAAATCTACCCAAAAGCGGAGGTGCACAACTACACCATGACACAAACATTCCGGCCAAGTTTCGAATTTGTAATGCTAGCTATACTCGAGTTAACGCGAAGACAAGCAATGTTTAGTGATATTTTACTAGTTTTGTTACCCTGGCAAAGACATTTCTTAAGCAAATCTACCCAAAAAGGGGAGGTGCACAACTACACCATGACACAAACATTCCTGCCAAGTTTTGAGATTATAGAACCAGGTGATCTTGAGTTATCACGAAGACAAGCAATATTTAGTGTTTTTTTACAAGTTTTGTTACCATGGCAACCACATTTCTTAGGCGAATCTACCCAAAAGGGGAGGTGCACATCTACACTATGACACAAAATTTCTGCCAAGTTTTGAGTTTGTTGTACCCTCTGTTCTCGAGTTATCGTGAAGACAAGCAATATTTATTGGTTTTTAACATGTTTTGTTACCATGCCAACCGCATTTCTCAAGCGAATCTACCCAAAAGGGAGGTGAACAACTAGACCATGACAAAATCATTCCTGCCATGTTTCGAGTTTGTAGTCCAGCTGTTCTTGAATTAACGCGAAGGCATGATTTCGGGATGGACCGACGGACATTTGGAAAGCAATATGCACCCCCACCCCCACTTCTTCGAAGGGAGTATAATAACCCTCCATTCTTGGCATTGGACTCAGCTCTAAAACTAGGCTCGCCTGAACCATTCGCCAAATCGCCATAGGCGAAAAGTAACCCGAACTTGCGAATAAAAATTGTAAGAAAAACATAGCAAATTCGCCAGACATCGACGGTATGGGGAATCCAAATTTCCGACCGATTTTGTCTAAAAGATTTCGGAACATCCCGAATTCTGATACACAAAATATTTCACTGTTTATAAGCAACTATCCCGCTGGGTGGTGTTAGCTAATTAGCGACAATCAATTAGGACCGATAAACTAATTATCGCAGTGTTTATTGAAAACCAATGTCAAATTGTCGGTGTGCCAAAGACTCCGCCCACTGTTCCGCCTCTTACTGTCAATCAACTGGTTTGTGTCCCCGCGCTCAATATTATCCACATAGTTAACTGCGTTATCGAGCCGGGTAAAACACTAAATGATGTGGCGTCCTCTAGTGGCCAAAATGGCTGATCAAAACAGAAAGTTTGACAATGTTTGCTTACGAATTAATAAGCCAGAGATACTCTGTTCAAAGGCCGTCGGTGTTTTTAAACTTTATGATCACCGATAAGTGTTAAGTGCCTACTAATTAGTTGTACACACAGTAGCGTAAACTGGAACAATGGCAAGTGTGAACCGGTGTTTGATCGCCTGTCTCTGAATTAGAATAATTTTATGATTGATCAATCGACATGAATATGAAACAATACAAAAGGTGTGATTACTCAAAATATTGGTTCAATTTTAGAATGAAGTGGCTTTTATTACTTACTCTATGCATGATAGTCGTGGTGTATGTAGCATTTCTGAATTTTATCTCACAATGCAGCGCGATCTTTCTAGCTTTTTTGGAATGGCAATACTAAATGGTCTAATAAATAGTGACAAGAGTCTGTATTTTTGTATTTTCTTATTATATGCATGCGTTCATTCTGTCCTTTTTTAAATTCTAGTCTTGACAATTTTTGAAAATCAAAATTACATTAAATTAAATAATTTTTTTAAAAAGTTTTGAATATTGTACAACTCAACTTGTAATTATAAGTACTAAAGCAGAATGCATATTATGTGGAAATATTGATACCTGGCTATAGGTTAATTAAGCATACTCTTTTAACTTATTATTGATGTGTACGCAACGCGAAGTTTTAGCGCCTTCAATTAGTTCAAAAATATCTCGGCAAAAATCTGGCTAAAGACATTCTAATCTGGCTACAAATGTATATACAGAAGTTATACTCTATTTTTTTAAGTATAAAAGGAGACAAACAAAAGGTCAATGAACTTGAAGCTCTACTGATATATTTTGATAGCTAGATCCACATTCCTGTGAAGTTTCATGAAAATCTGTCTAGTAGTTGGAGAGGAGTAGTCGCTACAAGTATTTACTCTATGTAAACAAAGATGGCCACTGGCAGCGATGTTTTATGTTGAATCAAAACTTTTCAATAAGGACCAACATCATCATTCATGGTATGCTGATCATTTTAGAAAAAGTCCCATTTCAATATCACTTATAGTTTTCAAGAAGTAGTCGCTACAAACTTGTATTTTAAAGACATATTTTTAGCCGTGGCGGCCATCTTGAATTTCCGGCCGAACTGAAATTTTTTCAAGGATCAAATAGACATCAAGAGTAACATTCCTGTGAAATATCATGAAAATCCATTAAGTAGTTTCAGGAGTAGTCGCTACAAGTTTTTATTATACAACTCTATGTAAACAAAGATGGCCGCTGGCGTCCATGTTAAATGTCGAATCAAAATAATTGTCCAAAAGGAGCAAAATCATGTCATGCTGATCATTTTAGGAAAAGTCCCATATCAATACCACTTATAGTTTTCAAGAAGTTGTCGCTACAAACTTCTTTTTTACAAATGTATTTTTACCCGTGGCGGCCAACTTGAATTTCATGCCAACCTGAAAGTTTGCTAGGATCAATTAGACATCAAGAACAACATTCCTGCGAAGTTTCATGAAAAATCCATAAAGCAGTTTCAGAGGAGTAGTCGCTACAAGTTTTTACTGTATAAATCTATATAAAAAAAGATGGCCGCTGGCAGCCATGTTTAATGTTAAATCAAAACAATTTTCGACAAGAACCAACATTATGTCATGCTAATCATTTCAGAAAAATGTTCCATATCAATATCGCTTATAGTTTTCAAGAAGTAGTCGCTACAAACTTGCTCTTTAAAAAGCTATTTTTAGCTTTGGTGGCCATATTGGAATTCACATCAATGTATAATTTTGTTAAGGATCAACTAGACATGATGGGCAACATTTCTGTACAGTTTCATGAAAATCCATCAAGTAGTGTCAGAGGAGTAGTCGCTAAGAGAAGAGTTTACGGACGGACGATGGAAAGTGCACCACGGCATAAGCTCTGCTGATCTTTGATCAGTAGAGCTCTGCTGATCTTTGATCAGTAGAGATGAAAAGCATGATGTCTATTGATGCTCAGAGTTGTAGATAAGGATTTTACTATTTGTTTCTTTTTACCTTTCTTTTTTTGAAACTAGTATTTAGGTTTAAACTTTTAAACCCAATCTTTTTTTCTTCACAATACGATTACTCTTCATTTGTTTACATTTGCTTTTTTCTTCAATTACTCAGAATTAGCCGCCTGTCAAATTAAGGTAGTCACCTGTTTCAAAAATTAAAATATATAGCGGAAATTCCTGTGTTTCTTTTTCGCTTCAGTATATTTATGTTTCGCTATGCATTGATAAAAATACTTTGTGTTTTTCTTATGGTTTTGTTACTGACATTTATTTGCATAAACTGTTATTTGCATAAACTGTTATTGAAAGGTTTGATCGAGAAAATTAGACAACTCAAAACTAGCATATTCTATGTATTTAAAGAAGCTAAACCTAAGCACTTTTCTGGACCTAATATATTTTGCTTTATCAGGCTGTGGTAGATAAGGTAAACGGTTAAGATCCAGTAAACCGTCTTTTCAAAGGGAAAAACTTTAAAGATATGAATCGGAATTTACAAAATGGCGTGATAGCCATATGCATGGATTAAGAGTATGTGGCTACGAGTGTGAATTGCTGCTAGTTATTTAGCTTAGTGAAACGGTGTATTACACAGGGCTTTTTTATATAAGGCAAAAAAAAAAATACCTACGTTTTCGGTGGCCAGACCGACCCTGTTTTTAAGGGGCTGACCCTAAAAATATTTTATGAAAAATAAATTTAAAAGAAAAATTGTTCTGAACCTAGGCTCGCGTTAACCATTCGCCAAATCGCCATAGGCGAAAAGAAACCCGAACTGGCGAATGAAAATCGTAAGAAATACATAGCAAATTGGCGAATCCAAATAACCGACCGATTTTGTTTAAAAAATCTCGAGAAATCATAAATTCTAATATACGACGTCTTTGACTGTCTATAAGCCAATATCCCGCTGGGTGCTAATTAGCGACTATCAATTTGGACCGATAACTAATTATCGCAGTGTTTATTGAAACCGCTGTCAATTTGTTGTGTGTGCGATAGACGCCGCCCACTGTTCCGCCTCTCGCTGTCAATCAACTAGTTTGTGGCCCGGCGCTCAATAAATTGCGTTATCGAGCCGGGTAAAACATCATATACCGTGGCGCCCTCTTACGGCCAAAATGGCTGATCAAAACAGAAAGTACATGAAGTGTGACACTGTTTGTTTAAGAATTAATCAGCCAGAGATGCTCTGTTTAAAGGCCGGCAGTCTTTTTGAACTTCACGAACACTGGTAAATGTGGAGTGCCCACTAATTAGTTGTACACACAGTTGCGTAAACTGGAACAATGGCAAGTGTGAAAGTGTTTGATCGGCTGTCAGTAAATTGTGACAATTTTATGTTTGATAGTTCAGTGAACATGAAACAATAGTCAATACAAAAGGTGCGATTACTCGAAATATTGGTAAAATTTTAGAATGAAGTGGCTTTTATTACTTATTCTATGCATGATAATCGTGGTGTATGTAGCATTTCCGAATTTTGTCTCACAATGCAACGCGATCTTTCTAGCTTCTTTGGAACCCGTTAACAAGAAACAGCCAGAGACTGAGACACAGACTCCAATATGCATTAACTTACATTAAATTAAATACAATTTTTTTCTTTTTTGAATATTGTGCAACTCAACTCTTAATTATAAGCACTAAATAAGCAGAATGCAGCACGCATATGATATGGAAATATTGATACCCTACAGGTTAATATTAAAGCATACTCTTTTAACTTACTTTTGATGTGTACGCAAACGCGAGGTTTTAGCGCCTTCAATTAAAGTTCCAAAATAACTCGGCAAAAGTCTGGCTAAAGACATTCTAATCTGGCTAAAGAAATTGTTAGGGCTTTAGTAAGATTTGGCTAAAGGATTTTAAAATCCTAGTCTAGTGAACAATGATTTATCACAATATATCGAGGTAAACTGACATCACAGAGAAACTTTCAGTTGTATCATCAACTTGTATGGGGTTTATGAGATAAATACATGTAGAATCACACAATATCTTGCTCCAAAAAAAAAAATATAAAAAATAAAAAAATGCCTACCGACCTACCCTATTTTTTTAGAGCATGCAATAGGAAACACACTTTTTTTTTGGCCTTACATGTAACATAGGCCTGTAATGAGCCCCTTCCCAACTGAACATTTTACCCTATCAATAAAGATTTCTGAAGATATCAAGCAATGCCTGCATAAACAACCGCCGTATTTCAATAGATTAAACCTTGTCTACCATGCATGCATAAAACTCACCAAAGAGAAGAATACCTCATCAATCTAGGCAATTTACATATGACTCCATGTTGCGATGGAGACATATTTCTTCAATGTTTGCCTTTCTAATTATCTCGTGCTGTTTCGTATTTCGAAACTTAACCCAACCCAAAACTGACACCAATGAACAACGTCAACCAGAAATTGTCAGGTGTGTGAGCAGGTCAGGGTTCTTTCTTTCTACTGATACTGGACACAATCAATTTTGATTAACATCATTTCCAAGGAAGAGTTTACGGGTTTGATCTGGGATGAAAATAGTTTATAATTCATATAGGGCCCTGGTTTTGTATCACTGCTTAACACAGACATTCAGAGAGATATTGCACAGGGTATACTTCTCCCTGTACACTGGACCGACTACTTTACATCCCTCCGAAGGATGACCTATATTTACAGTACCATGCCCAAGTAAGATACTGCGAGAGTTTGTTGTATGCTTAACTCTTGGCGACCGCAGGGTTAAGTTTCAAAAATTATATGGAAACAAAAGAGCAGAAGTTGTTTCGAAAGATAAACATTCAAGGAAAATAGGTCTGGAAGTCTCCTGAAACATGGCGTCATAAACCTTGTCTACCATGCATGCATACAACTCACCAAAGAGAATAATACCTCATCAATCTAGGCAATTTACATATGACTCCATGTTTCGATGGAGACATAATTTTTCAATGTTTGCCTTTCTAATTATCGCGTGCTGTTTCGTATTTCGAAACTTAACCAACCCATAACTGACACCAATGAACGTCAACCAGAAATTGTCAGGTGTGTGAGCAGGTCAGGGTTCTTTCTTTCTACTGATACTGGACACAATCAATTTTGATTAACATCATTTCCAAGGAAGAGTTTACGGGTTTGATCTGGGATGAAAATAGTTTATAATTCATATAGGGCCCTGGTTTTGTATCACAGCTTAACACAGAAGTTCAGAGAGATAGTGCACAGGGTATAGTTCTCCCTGTACACTGGACCGACTACTTTACATCCCTCCGAAGGATGACCTATATTCACAGTACCATGCCCAAGTAAGATACTGCGGGAGTTTGTTTGAAAAATCCGGGATGTGACCCCACTGGAAATCAAACCCGTGATTTCTGCGACTCGAGTCAAGTATGTGTCGCCGGTACACTTTTCTATCCGATTACTTCCCTTAGTCCATATGTTTCAAATAGCCCAAAGAAATTAGGTAAACTTTTTAGTTTCCAGTTACTTCCCTTTGTCCATACATGCATAAGTCCTTATGTAGTCCTATACAGTATATTAGCCCTATTATGTATATGTTCATTACCTGTTTTTAAATATCATATTGTAGTCTATGTATTTGAGATATGTATTAAAAAATCTATCACTATTTTATTGCACATTAATTTCACCAGTGCGTGTGTGTCAGGTATGTGTGAACTGGTACCTCAAGTAGATTGCTTAAGCTTAAGGGGATTATTTCCCGCCATATAAGCGGAAACGAAAGTCCTTTTTAAAGTCATTGGGTCATGGGAAGGAAATGCGCCAGTTGTCTCAAGTTATTTATTCTATAACTTGAATATATACTTGAGACATATATGTCGCCGGTACACTTTTCTATCCGATTACTTCCCTTAGTCCATATGTTTCAAATAGCCCAAAGTAATTAGGTAAACGTTTTAGTTTCCAGTTACTTCCCTTTGTCCATGCATGCATAAGTCCTTATGTAGTCCTATACAGTATATTAGCTCTATTATGTATATGTTCATTACCTGTTTTTAAATATCATATTGTAGTCTATGTATTTGAGATATGTATTAAAACATCTATCACTATTTTATTGCACATTAATTTCACCAGTGCGTGTGTGTCAGGTATGTGTGAACTGGTACCTCAAATAGATTGCTTAAGCTTAAGGGGATTATTTTCCACCATATAAGCGGAAACGGAAGTCCTTTTTAAAGTCATTGGGTCATGGGAAGGAAATGCACCAGTTGCCATTTTCGTTCTTGAGAGAACAGACGTGTAATATTTTGTCTCAAGTTATTTATTCTATAACTTGAATATATACTTCTGTTTTACAAAATTAAACTTCTTCGTATCCTCGATACAGAGCTTTAGACGTATTACTTTCAACCCCCCTAATCCCTGTGACATAAAATGGCGCCAAATGGGGGACACACGGCGTCTTAGAGGGCCTTAGGATAGATTTAGGACATCCATAGTATCGTTTGAAGACCCTAGATATGGAGCCCTGCGAGCACGAGTTGTTTAGGATCAGTTTATCCAAGTGGAACAGAGTTGCGGAATTGGTCTGTAACTGGAAAAGGAGATCATTTGTACGAGTTGAATTTAGGTGCGCACCGTCAGTGTAAATATCCGGTTACCGGGGAAAATGAAAATATGTTTTGTTGCTTGCAAAGTTTATAAACTTTTCTGTGAATCCGTGGAATTCTAGACGTGTATGGCCATGTGTATTGAGATATCAGTGATGTGTTTTGCCGGCTGAACTACAAATTTACGTTGGAGAAGCTTCAGACAGTCTGCATGCTATAACGTTGCGTTAGTGGAACGCGTTCGTGAGTGAACTTTTGACTTCAACTTTCAGTTTCAGTTTCAAGATAACTACTGTAGGTCTAGTCTAGCTAGCTAGTATAACTGAACATGGAGTGACTCAACCCATTTGCATACATATTTAGGTGGTACCACCAGGTTACAAAATAGTCATATAGTTGTGTTATTAATTGTGTATTTCCATATACAATGCATGTCAAACTTGTTTTCGTTTCAGCCTTAAAGGGTGTGTGAATGTGTTGCAAGTGGAGTGAGTGATTTATTCACAATACTGACACCAACGATATTATAATATTCATTTATATTGTATTTCATATATTACATAATGTCGTCCCCTGTTGTGTTTCGTGTTCATAGTCCACTTTCCTATATCATCGTCCTATAGCCAAATCCAATATCATTTTACTCCCTGCAAATAGGACTCTTTGCTCGAAGAAATGCAGAAATTATAGTATATTTTCGCATCTATTTCTTTAATCCCGGGAGAGATTTCGGTATTATAGAAATTAATTTGCACATAGCAAGTAATTTTTTCTCCTCATTTTGTGATAAATTTTCATTCGGTAAATTTTTTGCACATTTTGTGTACATCGCAACGCTTTGCGCTTTCGTTTGCAAATTATATCGCACGCATTATTTAAATCGTGGCATTTGATGCTACCTGATATAAGCATTCAGAGTTGATGGTACTTCGGTCGATAGTGATTAGTGATTAAGGCATGCAGTGATTAAATGACGCTGTTAGTGATAAGGTGATACAGGGATTTGTGTGACGCTATCAGTCTATGAAGCTATTTAGTGATTAAAGAACACTGTGATTAGTGATTTTGTGACACTGTGATTAGTGATTTTGTGACACTGTGATTAAGTGAGGCCATTTATACTTTACTGATTGTGAACTCGCGACTATTGTGTTCATAATATTTAAAGTGTATATTGATTTTTACAAAGAGACAGTAAATGTGATATTGACACTTCTGCCTTTGTGACATTGACACTGTGGGAGCGTTGCATCAACGAGAATTAGTAATTGTGTCCGCTCAGTGACTGACAGACAACAAAGTGGTTATTCACGTGGTATGAGTATTAGTGTGTTTTGTTTTACGGAAGTATTTATAGTGTTATTTATTTATTTGTTCACTTTCGTATTGTGCAGTACGTATACACATGTTGAAATTACCGTATAATATCTATTTAGTGTATTGAGATTACCGTATAATCTCTTAGTGTATTGAGATTACCGTATAATCTCTATTTAGTGTATTGAGATTACCGTATAATCTCTATTTAGTGTATTGAGATTACCGTATAATCTCTTAGTGTATTGAGATTACCGTATAATCTCTATTTAGTGTATTGAGATTACCGTATAATCTCTTAGTTTATTGAGATTGCCGTATAATCTCTTAGTGTATTGAGATTACCGTATAATCTCTATTTAGTGTATTGAGATTACCGTATAATCTCTATTTAGTGTATTGAGATTACCGTATAATCTCTTAGTGTATTGAGATTACCGTATAATCTCTATTTAGTGTATTGAGATTACCGTATAATCTCTATTTAGTGTATTGAGATTACCATATAATCTCTTAGTGTATTGAGATTACCGTATAATCTCTATTTAAGGTATAGAAATTACCGTATAATCCCTTGTGGAGTTGATATATATAGTGACAATGAGTGGGGGTGCAGATAAGGCTAGTGGAGATAGGGCCGCTAGTATGGAACCTCCGTCGGGTAAATGAACAAATCAACCAACCGTGGATCTTGGAGCTCGGCCGAAGGATAGTAATAGTGTAGAGACAGTTGCTTCTGCTTTATCAGATGCTGATCTTGAGAGATTATCAACATTGTTGAACAGTTCTAAGAAGTTTCTTGTTGTGAAACGGGAGGAAGAGGAGCAAATACCTCCTAGACCCCACCTCCAAAACGGTCCAGTTCATTTATGCATACATCTACACCAACTGTTGGTGCTGCTTTCCAGTTTCCGACTCAGATGACACCCCGCCTGTCAACCTTTCCTGGGGACCTACCTACACCCAAGGGTGAAGCATCATATGAAGTATGGCATTATGAAGTGAAGTGCCTTATGAGGGACAACACTTATCCATCATCTTTAATACTTCAAGCTGTACGTCTCTCCTTGAAGGGTCAAGCAAGTCTCACGATATTATCGCTTGGTGAAGCAGCCACTCCATCGCAGGTTCTAGAGAAATTTGATGACATATTTGGAAATGTATTTAACAGCGAGACCATCATTCAAAAGTTGTATAGTGCACAACAGAAGTCAGGGGAAAGTGTTGCAGCGTGGGCCTGTCGTCTGGAAGAGTTCTTACTTAACGCTTGCGCCAAAGCATATATACCTGAGAAAAAAAAGGAAGTGAGACTGCGAAATAAGTTTTGGTCTGGTCTTCTAGACCAGCAGTTGAAGAATGCGACCATACACAAGTTTGATTCCTCGTCAGACTTCAGCGCTTTACTTCGCGAAGTTCGGAAGATGGAACAGGAGACGGATAGTTCCAAGCAGCCAGCAAAACAGCAAGCTGTCACTCTTACAGATCCTGGTTTCAGTTCTCTCTCATCTCAACTCCAGACTTTGCTAAAGAGGATGGATGAGTTGGAGAAGAAATTAGACCAGCAGAAAGCACCGACTCCCGCTAACCAGGGTCTACCACAACAGCGTATTGACAACTTAACACCCAGGAACCGGCCACCATTTGGCAGAGGTTCAAACAGAGTCGTCAGTTTAGACCTAGGGGTTTAGATAATGGTGGAAACCAGCCCCAGATTAGACCAGGGGAATGGGTAATGGGGGACCATACCAGAACCAGTATGAACCGCAGCCACCACACCAGAATCAGTATGGACAACTGCCATCATACCAGGACCAGTATTGACCACAGCCACCATACCAGGACCAGTATAGAATGCAGCCACTATACAATCATCAAGACCAGTATAGACCACAGGGTGGTAACAACTTCCCTAGACCACCTTTAAACTAGATGTTGCCTCTGTGGATAGGGCTCACAGAGGCAAATATGTTGCTGAAAGCAACAATAGCCCAAATTGTACAGCACACAATATAACTACATCTTCTGTACCATTAATTGAAAGATTAGTGGGGCCGACTATAGAGACGGATATTACTGTTTGTAATGCGGCAACACAATGTTTGGTGGATTCAGGAAGTGTTGTACCAAACAGACCTCAGTTACTGGAGTTAAATACACTAGACGTCAGTGTTGTTGATGGTTACAATTGACCATACCTTGGGTATGTCGAAGCGGACATGTGTGTTCCAACCATCCAGAATAGTACACTTACTATTCCATGTCTCGTTGTTCGTGACACCAAATATAACAGACAGATTCCCATCATAGTTGGTACAAATTATATCCGATGGTGCCAGGAGATTGCATCTGATAATGAGAGTCCAGTTGAAGATGAATGGGATCTCGCGTTTCGTTCACTCAATGCAAGCCTGGGAACGGTAAAGTCTACAAACACATCCCCTATCCAGATCAGACCACAGGAATCTATGATAGTGTCCGGTGTGTATAGGAAAGGAAAACATGTTGCATCTTCTGCCATAACAGAACCCAGTACACAACTCTCTGGGAGTTTAACAATTTGTCCAAGAGTTGTTTCCTTATCTTCAGCAGCTTCTACTATAAGAGTACCTGTACGCGTTTGCAACATCTCGGCGAGAGTGTTGACAATTCCACCACGGGCTATGCTATGTCAGCTTCAAGAAGCTAATGTGTTGAGGAGTTGGTCACCAGAGGAGCCAACTGAGAATAACAAGACACAGACTGACGTGCCAGTACCTGAAGAGGTATATGATGCTCTGAAAATCAAAATTGATGATAGTGCTTTGGATCAAGAAGAGTATCAACAAGCCAAGTCCTAACTCGGTAGATGGACACACATCTTTAGTAAGGGACCTACAGACTTAGATTACACAGAGCTACTAGAGCATGAACTCAATCTTAGCGACAATTGACCTTTCAAGGATGCCTGCAGACGCATACCTCCAGGAATGTTTGATGAGGTCCGCGAGCACTTAAAGGAGATGATCGAAGCAGATGCCATTCGTCCATCATGCAGTCCCTATTTTTCCAACATCGTACTTGTGCGAAAGAAGAATGGTAGCCTTAGGTTCTGCATAGATTTTAGACGCCTGAATGCACGCACTATTCAGGATGCGTATAGTTTACCACGGATCAACGAAACCATCGATTGCCTCGCAGGATCCAAACTATTTTCCAAGCTCGACCTTAGGTCCGGCTACTGGCAGGTACCTATAAAGGAAGAGGACAAGCACAAGACTGCCTTTAACCTAGGTCCGTTAGGTTTCTACGAGTGCAACCGCATGCCGTTTGGCCTTACAAACGCACCGAGTACTTTTCAGAGACTTATGGAGCGCTGTATGGGAGAGCACCATCTCAAGGACTGCTTAATATTCTTGGACGACATCATAGTATTCTCAAAGACATTCCAAGAGCACTGTCAGAAGCTAGAAGCAGTATTTAGTCAGCTACAGCGCCATGTATTAAAGCTGAAAGGGTCGAAATGCGAGTTCTTCAAAGACAAAGTGCAGTACCTTGGTCACATAGTTTCAGCCTCTGGTGTAGAAACAGACCCCGATAAGATAGCTGCTCTTAGAGATTGGCCAGTTCCGACTAATGTGAAGGAAGTTAGAAAGTTCCTGGGTTTCGCCGGATACTACCGGAGATTCATCAAGAACTTTTCCAAGCATATTAGGCCTCTCAACGACCTCCTGATTGGACACAGTACTCAGAAGAAGAAGAAAAAGAAGGCAGTGCCCTGGAAATGGACAGAACGTCAACAAGAGGCATTTTACGACATTATCGTCAAACTATATTCTCCTCCTGTGTTGGCGTACGCTGACTTCAATAAACCATTTGTAGTCCATACATATGCTAGTCAAGACGGATTAGGAGCTGTTCTGTACCAAGAACAAGATGATGGTCTTCAGCGGGTGATTGCTTATGCCAGCCGTAGTCTAAAACCTAGTGAGAAGAATTACCCTGCCCATCAGCTTGAGTTCCTTGCTCTCAAGTGATCCGTCACAGATAAATTTCATGATTTCCTGTACGGCAACAAGTTGTTAACGGTGCATACAGACAACAGCCCATTAACATATGTTCTGACCTCTGCGAAACTGGATGCTACAGGACACCGATGGCTTGCCTGTTTGAGCAATTACAACTTCAACATTGTTTACCGTAGTGGCAAGACCAACATTGATGCAGATGCTTTGTCTAGACTTCCGCCATCAGCAAACCCAGAGTCAGTGGTATTCAACGAAGTTGTCAAAGCCGTATGCTTTTATGCACAAGCTGATATTCGACTAGCCGAATGTAATGTCATCGCGGAACCCTCACAAGTCTCCGAATAGATACCAGAGGATGAAGTTGTGAATATAGATAACTCTATCGACTGGAAAGCCGAGCAGAATCCCCCATAGTTCAACAGCTACTCAGGCACAGGAATCAGTTGGTGCTACGCAATGGTATCTTATACAGAACAGTCAACCAGTCCGAAGGACCTGTACATCAACTTATTTTACCGGAAGTTTACAAGGATCTGGTTTTTCGAGCACTACATTGGGATATGGGTCACCAAGGCCGAGAAAGAACCATTTCGCTTGTTAAGGCTCGATTCTATTGGCCCGGTCTTGAGTCCGACATTGCCAGACGTATACAGACATGCGCTAACTGCATTAGAAGGAAAACACCATCAACCAACCGAACCACGAATTTAGTGTCAATACTCACAATGTCTCCTATGGAACTTGTTTGTATGGACTTTCTTGGATTGGATTGGAACGGTCTAAGGGGGATTATGAGAATATTCTGGTGGTAACAGACCATTTTACAAGGTTGGCACATGCTGTCCCCACGAAGAATCAGACGGCGCATACAACAGCAAAAGCTCTGTACGACACTTTCTTCCAGTATTATGGTTTCCCAGCTCAACTGCATAGCGACCAGGGAAGGAATTTTATCAAGGAACTGTGCAAGATTGCTGGTGTTCAAAAGACAAGAACCACTCATTACCACCCTATGGGAAATGGGATAACAGAGCGATTCAACCATACGCTATGCAACATGCTAGGAACACGTGAGGAGCCTCAGAAACAGAGATGGAAGGAGTATGTAGCCCCAATGGTAGATGCGTACAATTGTACTCGTCACGAGTCTACGGGGTTTACGCCTTTCTATCTCATGTTTGGCCGCCATCCTAGACTGGCAATAGACGCGTTCCATGGTCTACATGATCCCAGCAAGTCAGAGGAGTCGTCAGCTAAAGGTTATGTCGAGAATCTTAAGAACCGGTTAGAGACGCGTACAAAACTGCGGCTCAGGAATCCCAGAGACAACAGGATAGGCACAAAGGGCTGTACGATTCGAAAGTTCGGGAATCGAAACTCTTGCCTGGTGATCGGGTGCTTGTAAAGAATGTCCGCATGGATAAAAAGCAGAAATTGGTTGATAGATGGCTTCGCGAGGTGCATGTTGTTGAAAAACAGCCAAACTCAGAGATTCCGGTGTATGTGGTGCGCAATGCTGCAGGAGGCCCCACGAGGACACTACATCGCAATCGCTATGTATTTGAGATATGTATTAAAAATCTATCACTATTTTATTGCACATTAATTTCACCAGTGTATTTCTATAATGTAATTGTTAAGGGTTAAAACATTAGGTGAGAAACAAATAGTTTGTTCATCTGGCCGATGCACTCCGTTACCGCCAATTATTCAAAGTCAGAAGAAATTCCAATGTTTCATTCATCCAGAACATGAAAACACCCTGCTGTATTTTATTGTAATTACCATTACATTCATATTTATTATTCTATGGGGTAAATTATAGTTTAATTATGTAAAGGCCAGTTGCCATTTTCGTTCTTGAGAGAACAGACGTGTAATATTTTGTCTCAAGTTATTTATTCTATAACTGGAATATATACTTCTGTTTTACAGAATTAACTTCTTCGTATCCTCGATACAGAGCTTTAGACGTATTACTTTCAACCCCACTAAACCCTGTCACATATGCTTAACACTTGGCGACCGCAGGGTTAGGTTTCCAAAATTATATTGAAACAAAAGAGCACAAGATGTTTCGAAAGATAAACATTCAAGAAAAATAGGTCTGGAAGTCTCCTGAAACATGGAGTCATACACAAATATCCTAGACACATTCGGTACTACACAGGGTCTGGATGACCCTGACTACCACAACAGCCATGATTCTCACGTCTCCGTCTAGATATTTTTTGTTCTTCTTTTAGTTTAGATACTACAGATTACCAAATATGCAACCGACGACTAGAAACGTCAGGGAATGTTTATGCACACACAACCTTCCAATTGTTCACTCGAATATCTAAACATGCAGAATGAATAACAAATAAGTTATCATTTTACGTAGTCTAGATCATCTGCGACGCTTGCTTGTTTACAAAATTATCAGGCGTCGAACATGATTAAGACTAATTTCATGTAGGTCAATCCGTGACAACGCAAACAATACACGTACACAAAACTTTCATAAACTGAAAATGTGTGCTAACTTTATTGACTCGCATGTTTTTCGCTGAGTTTCGCCGAGTCATTTTATGAAGAAATTGAAGAGAGATTGTCAAAACAACTCACACTGGAAGCTAATAAGGGCTGTTTGCTATGGAGTGGTGTCTCGTGTGGTAGTTTGGCAATCAGATATGGCAAATTGAGGGTGAAATTTCTACACGAGCACCACAGCAAATATTATTATGTGCACAGGCTTGCCTATATGGCCAGTATAAGGCAGTTTATTGAGCCTTCAGACTATATTTCTCATTTGTGCAATAATTCCCTTTGCTGTAACCCCCTTCATTTGTCATGTGAGCCCTTGCTGATTAATGTACAGCGAAAAACATGCTTTTTCCGAGGACAGTGCTGTGGCCACAACATGTTAAATATGCATTACCAAACATGCATAACATGATCTATGTTTAAGGTAAACTATGTGAAAACAAGCATGCAGTCATTTTTCTCTCTATAAAACATAGTAAGTTCATATATGTCATGCTAATCTTATGTCGAGCACATCATTATTTACATTTGGACTAGCACTAAATCAGTGTCTACAAGGCTGCATGAATGCAAGCATGCTCTATCATGTCTATGACTACATCTATTTGTCTCAAACAAACTCTAGCTATGCCTAAGCATAAGAATGCTCTTTGAGATGACTTATTTGTGAAAAGTCTGGCTTTGGATCTGTGAGACCTTTCGCATAGTGTACGCTTTCTTGCAATTTGTATCTCCGCATTCGACTGGCGAATCGTGCTGATTTGTGGTTTGATTTTTTTTCAGCGTTTTTACGTATTCATTTTTCTATGTCTCACGACAAGTTGGTTTACGACTGATGAACCTTTTGTTGGTTGAGCATTAAGCTTAATGCTTTTCCGCAGAACAGATTCTGCATACCCATTGTTTAATTTATGGACCTGACCATGAATGCGACCGGTGCAGTTTCTCGAAAAGGTCATCATTTTTGGTGTGACGGTTTGGTATGAGTTATTCACGGCTTCAGATTTCTGAGTGGAGGTCATAAACCTTGTGTTAGCAATACTTTCAGGACCCAGCAGAATATTGATACATTTCTGCAAGACAGTTTCATCAGCTTCTGTCATTTTTAGCTTTATAGTTGATGGCAAGAAGTACTTTGCCTGGCAGTGATTGCCAGCACATACAAAACTATGTTTGGCACAGATTTGACCGCAATAACCTTTAAAACACATGATGACAGAGTTAACTACATTTGGCATGGTTGATTTCATTTTGTCTACATTGCCACTTAGCTGTTTGTGAGCCATCTTTAATTCACTTCATAGCATCTAACCTTAACAGACAAAGTAAGTCTGTTTTTCAAGTTTGACTTTTTTGGACCGCTCAGCATTTTTTTGCTGAAAGGGACTTTATAAACTTCGCGTTTCAATGAATTAGCAAGATGCCTTAGGTCTTTTAAGTGTCCAACTGGTTTTGTTTGACTGTTGTCAATGCCACTGTGACCCTTAGAATCACCATCACCAGTGAAATACGCAATTTCAAGGCCTGTCGAAATTTCGCGTGCAACAATTTCATTCCATTTATTTTCTTGTCCTATCGCCTCAGCTTCACCGACATTTGCGGTGCAGTGACCAGCATGATTAGGACACTACGCATTCTTGACGCAATGTTACAAAGCTTGTTTCCAATATGAACACCAATGATTTGCTTTTTTGGGTATTATTTTCACACATGGTAGTTGTGACTATGGTACCAGCCTGAAATGGCGTGTTCTCGGAATTAAATATCGGATTGTTATAACAGGAGTCGCCTTCGACTCGGACTGTTTCGGATTGTTTTTGGCCAATTAGTTTATTTTCTTGAAGCAGATTTTGTCTAATCTCTTTCATGTTTTGAATATTCATTTCTATCAAGCTATAATTTACCTTATTTGCCTGTACATGCATAGCTGTCATTGATGGGGATATGAAGTTAGTACAGTTTAATATTCTACATGCTCCTGTATTGCTTATAGGGGTTGTAGAAAGATCTAATTGAACGCCTACATTGGCTTTTGCAGACTTCCTACCTCTTGCGGAAGCCTCAACCTCTTCATACAGTTTGTAATAAGGACTAACATAACTACATTTGTTGCACATAAGTCTTTCTTGCCAACAGAGGCCCCATTTGCGCGACGCCATAGCATCGGAAATTACACAGCTCATCTTTAAACGTAAAATGATTTTTCATTTCAGTATTGAACATAATTTGTACCTGCTGTGGACATAACAACTTGTTCGTGAGCAAGTCTGGGTGAATGTTTGCGTTTTGAGCAACCACGAAATCATTCAACAACTTCGAACCCGCAGCGAAAGGACGCAGTGGTTTAACATTTGTATCAGAGCCGTCCACATCTTGGAAGGTGAGTACGCCTAAATTTGAACTAACACGTGCATCGAATGCTTCTTTTTCAAGTCTAACATATCGACTCTTTATTTTAACTGTATTAGTGCAAACGTTGTACTTCTTACCTTTATTAATGCTTGCAACACCTTTCTTAAAACCCGCCGCCTTTAATTGTTTAGAGTGGCCTGTCTTAAAAACCATTTTCAGATTTTATTTCACAATTTGTCTCTACTTAGAACCCATTTAAATTATTATTATTTGTATTTTATGTTCCTAACCCTTATAAAATGTGCACAAACACTACCAACATCTACTAAAACATGACTGTGACAGACTGTTTGAATGGAACAACATTCAATCTGCCGTGTGTGGAATTTCACACCTGCACCACACCTTCTACACAGGGGACTCTCTCATCCAGCATTAGAATGACAGATTACTTGACTGACATGCTTAACATTCTTGTTTACTCTGCCTATGCATGTATTGCTGTGTTTTATTGCACATCCTAACTAATGTGTACATTCATGCATATTTAAAACACATTTAAAGCACATTTTATGTAGGTAAAACAAGAAAAAATACATTTTTTCTGATAATTTGTGTCTTTTCCTAGCTAGAAAAATATAAAAAACCTTCAAATGTCCAGGAAAGGTGACAGACATGTCCTAATACATTATTTATCTACTAAATTAAATAATTCACAAGATCAGGGATTGCTTTTATTTTAAAAAAAATCACATTTTCATATTTAAGCACCCAAAAGCCGAAATGGCTCTCATTTTCTATTGATATAGAGTAAATTCCCCCAATTTTTTTTTTTTTGATAAATTGCCACTTCATTTTTTTTTTTTCATTGAACACACATATATCAGTGTTTTAGAATGCATTTCTATGCTAATTTGTATAATTTTGGAATTTTGAAGCACCTTTTTTACAAAAATATGGTAAAAAAATGTGTATTTTTTCTCATTTTTTCCTCATTTTGTCTCTATTAAGTCTATCAGATATGAAAATATCCAACTAAAATTATCATTTGCATGCTTGTTGTTCAATAATCTACTCATGTTAACACTTCAGAAAGTTCTGAGTAACTTTTTTTTGAAAATACTTCATCAAAGGGACAGTAGCTGTTTTAAGGTGAAAAATATCGAAAGCCGAGGGCATGCTTTAAATTTCATTGATGTCCTAATATTGCTTATTTTCTGGTAAAAAAAGTTCGAAATGCCTCAAAAGTTCTTGTGTTTATTCAGAACATGCCATATTTTGGTAATATGCTTTAAAATTGAAAACAAAATATGTTTACTTTCACTTTAAGGTTACATTGCACCATTGCAATTGTGCCTCCGTGGTGTATAGACAAATAGTGCCTATAAAATTCCGCAAAATTGACAGAATAGAATTGAACGGAATGGCTTTTTCTTACATGATAATGACCCCCTGTTTTTATTGGATTTTTCTATTGCACAAAGTAATATCTTTTGATTGATAGGTGTTTAAGAACTTTCTACGGAGAAAAATTGGCATTTTTTGTCTCTTGACATACATCATTCCTATTTACAACGAAGAAGGAAAATCAATGGTGCAATGGAACCTCTAGACTGATTTTCCAAGAACCATAACCCCGACTCTCACTGCACAAAAGAAAACAAAATGGAGGAATGGCCGCATCAAAACGGAAATGGAATGCTATGACGTCAGGCTCTTCCAGTAACACATTACTTTTATGAAACGCCTCCCGGGTATTGGCGATCTGAGCAGTGAGATCTAAATCACCTTTATGCTGACTATAAAAAACACATACATCTATATAAAACTTCCTTGGAATTTTATTAGAACAAAATGTATTTCACATCGATTCAAAAACATATACAGAAAATGGAATTCGCAATTAACTATCTCCATACACGAGGGGTACAGCAAATTCACGCTTCACTGTGCGCTATATGTAGTATTATGGAATCTCGAATTAGGTCAAACATCATCACAGTATTAGAGCGTTCTAATGGTTTCCATACACAGTAATAGTTATCTGAATTTTTATATTCATGAATAATAACGCTCTATGAAAAGTCGTCCACTCTTTCCCCATTTAACGAGTAATATCATGAAAAAGAAACTTCAAATCCCGATGTCCCCTTCATATTTATAATGTCCTAAGTAAATCGTCCAAAACGTATCAAATGCTCAACCTTTCTCTTAAAAGGCTACATCCATCGATAGGTAGGTAATACATTCCTCTTTCCAACAACGTACAATACATAGCATAGGGCATGTACATGGAGTATGCGACAATCGGTCAAACTTGCCAACAAACGCAGATTTTCTTTAGTCTGAAAAGCTCGCGTCCAAGATTTGACACCAAGATGTAACGAGACGTCTGATTGGCCGGGTAGTAGTAATTGACCAATCAGACGTCTCGTTACATTTCCTTTACTTCCGGTATGATGGCTCCAAAACGAAAATAGAAACAACAACAGAGAAACTGTGCGTAAAACAGACTGCCTAAATTGCTGCAGCGGTTTGCTTTGGCGGTTAGTACATATTTAAACGTTCCTTGTTTGATTTAAATCATAATGCAATGTGCCAATGGTCTCCGGATTTTATTTGATAGGTGTACACTTGCTGTCAAATCTTGGACGCGAGCTTGTCGAACTAAAGAAAATTGTCGGAATTTGACGTTCCATACCCCTTTTCATGATATTACTCATTAAATGGGGAAAGGGTGGCAGATTTTTTATTAACGCCAAGCAAAGGAGCTTCTAGTACCATTGTTATGAAGTATTTAGCATGACATGGCCGGGAATTGAACCCATATATAGTCTCCTGCATGCGAAGCGAAAGCTCTACCATTAACTCACCGCCGCGGTAGTAGATAACCCTAGTAATGGACAATGTGTGACCCTTTAGACATTGATCGGTCAGGTACAAATATTATTCCCTCCTACACTGTGTGTTTAGAATATATGTCAAGAGTTCTTAGAAAACATGTTCAATATAATATGATTTCACACGCCCACCACTCCCCACCCGCATCACAATTTTTTTTAAAAATACACGTGATCTATTCGACGCTTTGGTAAATGTTTACCTCCAGAGAATGTATTTATATACACTTTATTCTTCATGATTGTCAAAATAATCCCTTTAAAAGCCAAATATTTTGACCTATGGGTTTCACGATTTATCGTTCCTTGTATTTCTGTTATATCAACCCATACGTATCCACTGGGTCAGCGCGGTCCCGCCTCAGATACGCAGATAAATCATACGTATCCCCCGCCTCAGAGGGTACACATGATTTATCGTTCCTTGTATTTCTGTTATATCAACTCATACGTATCCTCTGAGGCGGGGGCCGCGCTGACCCAGTGGATAGCATGTTTGACTCCTGAGATTGTGGTTAGAGCTTCACTGTATTTAATATTCGATGTATCCTTGAGGTGTATCCTTGAGCAAGACACTTCCCTTCGCCTCATCCGTCACATGGGAACGTCAACTGGGCGGTGCCGAGTATCGGCCTCAGAGTTAAAGAACTATAATGTATTATTTGATATTAAAGATGAATGGTCACCTTTTTTGTAGTATTATCAATTAACAAATTTAACTTTTAAAAATCATATGAACATTTCTTGATAGTCTTGGAGAGAAACATATATCGAAAACCGCTACTAAGTTGTATGTAAAAGTAAGTATTATTTGCATGACGTAGGTACTACTTTAACCACTGCGTGACTGCATAGGGAAATAAGGTACATCTGAATTGTAATAGCTGCACAACTATTGCCAGATAACTGATAAATACATTTACCTGTGGATTAATTTAGCTATTCAAAGTTTTCTACGTCATCAAATAAATCTTATTCTCGTTTTTTCACAGATTCTTCAATGTGTGATGTAAATATCTATTGTTGCGTATTGATATCGATTTAAATAAACATAAACATGTTCATGAAACAAAACACGGCCGGAGAACTTTAAGTGAAAAGCAAGGTTCCAGACTCGTGTGTATCAGTCCTTACTGTTTGGGGAGGCTCCATATAAAATATGTGTTGGTGACCATTTAAACATCGATTTCATTCTCTGAGGCGATGGAGTGGAGGTATCAATCATTTAGTATATAAAAACTGCCAGCATACATCTGATGATTCTTGAAAATACAATTTTTACGGTTTGAGCTATTATTAGTAACGGCGACCACCATACATATCGGGTTGATCTACATCAATAGCACTTGGTGCTAGCCGTGTATTATCTTCGCGCAGCTTGAGATTTATTTTTCGAACTCCTTGAAAGCGGGGCTAGTCAACACAATTGCATCAAACTCCGGACTGAACGAGTTAGTTATCTTGAATGTGATGAATTTACTCTGAAAGGCAGATAATGTTGGAACTGTGTAACATTTATTTCCATTGTGTCGCATTGGACCAGGACTCTTTTCTTTTGAATAAACACGTTCTTAATAAATCTTGCTTATTCTACGATGTTGTCACCATCTTTATAGAAACATAACGATGGTGCGATATTGAGCTGATATATATCGCTAAATAAGCTAGAAATAAAACTATCATGAGGCATAAATACCTTCTGTTATACTGCAAAATGATATGTCAGCATAGTAACAACTGCACTGGTTCAAAACTACCTATACAGATTGATAACGTCTTGCTTTTCTGAAATATTAAAAATGTATTTATTTAAAAATTTAGTACCGGTGAGAACTATCTAGAAACACATATATGGATAGTTAATATACCAAATATGTATCAACTCGGCAGTGCTAACACATATTTTATGCATGATAACTAATTTGCTCATTCAAAGTTTCGGGCTAATGAGGCCGTTATCACGCACACTATAACAATATAATGGTAGCCTTTGTGGACGTAAAGTTATAAATACTTTATTTAGTAGCATATAGAACGTATATTATATTATATTCTTTCATTGTGAAGCGGGGAAATGCAAAAAATAACATTCACAACCTATCGATTAATTTCATGGAATCATATCTCGAATGTATCTCGAATGAATCAGTATTAGTCTCGGCCAGCTAGACCGTATCATGCATATGATATCGGTCTTGGCAGATTAGGCCAATTAAAGCGCCTACTAGCGATTAGCACAATATATTCGCGCTTTTTTTCACGCGCATATAATCCACGTTTGCGTGACGTCGTGGTGTAAATAAACGTACAACGTCAATTGTTGATGCATCAGTTAAACTTTTTAACGCCACTTGCAGCTTCTCATAAGTTAAAAGTAAGAAATTATTATTAAATTAACTTAAAAATATGTTTTTTGAAAGTCTCGTTGAATCTCTCAAAATCTCGCGAAAATCGCCCAAAACGTTGGAGCGATTTCAAACGTCCTATTTTCCCTAGGCCCTGGTTCTGGATCCGTGTAGCATAGCGTAACGAAGAAATCAGAAGCGGGCCGAGTGACCGAAGCTAAATCATATATTGTTATTTCTAAATGGCGGCGTTCTGGATCCCAGTAGACGGCATTCGCAGTTAAAATTCGTGTTACCATCAATTTTTTGTAATGTCATTTAACCGAGTTTTATAATTAAAATAAACTCGTCGATATAGCATTCATTTTTATCTTATATATGTATGGGGTTTAACGTCGCTTTTAACACTTGTTTAACCATCTTTTAGTCATATCACGATGTGGATCTGTGAGTTCAGAGCTCAACTGCCGGGATAGTGCTGCTACACTGGAATATCAGACGTATTCCCATGGCATATTACCTACACATTGTCACATTATTCTGACATCGGGCCACCCGCTCTACCCGTCAAGCAATTGATCTCTATTGTATGGAGTATTTGGTGTGACCGGTCGGTGATTGAACAAACGACCTCCCGCATGCGAGACGAACGCTCTACCACGTTTTAGCAGCTTTTTACTCCCTATTTTATTTTGTAGGAGAATGTCTCTTTTTTATATGTCCAATATGTTCATCTTTATCCTTATGAAATGCATACTGTATCCCCATTTCGAAGTCGACATTTAAGTTCTGTTCTGTCTATTTTGTAATATGTCTTCGTTGGAACGGAACATATTTTGTTTTACTAAGTGTTAGCCAACTAACTTATCTGTACTTAAAGTAATGTTAATATGCATTAAACAGTATGAAAACAACACAATCAGTGTTTTTTCAAATATCTGCAAGCAGTGGGTCGAGAAGACTGTATCCAATCTTTCAATATTCCATACTTGATACTTATTGTATCATTCGATAATGGGGAAAAAGCAGTGCCGATAATGTATTTTTAGGAAATGACCTAATAATTATCGGTATTCACTAATCGCTTAGAAGAAAAACATTAACAAGACGCCAGACTAGCTTCCATCTTGACCTGTGTGAGAATCGAAGGTCAGAAAAGGTTAAAGGACGTGACCTGGTTTGCTAATTGTAGCTCGTAAATCTATAGCTCGTGCATCTATGTGAGTGCACATACCATAATCACTCAACTATACCAAACATAACTATGTGCAGCATGTATAATAGTACAAGACATTTCCACTAGACATCATTTATATATTAAGGCACAAAACTAAATAGACGACACCAAACCTGAATATTGGTTTACATATCGTTCACAAAACAATGGTCAAGTGAAATTATATCTGATAGCAGCATAAACATACATTGGAACTGGAAAAGGAATATACACTTGTAACATGTGTATATATACTGCTGATATCATAAAATAGGTCATGTTTATTCTCAGAAATAAATCTACCTATCATGCAAATAATGTTTTATTATTAAAATAGGGTAGTTCCTACTATACATATATTTATGCTAGTCATTTCGCTCATTAGCTGACTAAAATAAAAAATAAATTGACCATTTAAACTGCACTACACATGATCACAATATGTTTTAAAATAAAGGAATTTCGCCAAAATTATATCCCCTGACTAAATTCCATCCAGTTGTAATTTGAACTGGTGTATCAAATACAGTGCATGATAAAACAATTACATGGCTGCTAAGTAACGGGAGAATTGGTTCGGAAATGCTGTTTTATGTTGTTTTTATTTTACTCGTCAAAAGTAAATTTATACATCTAAAAGTTACTAACCATGTAATTCCTTTTGATTGCTTGTTTGCTTATTATTCAAATGTAGCATAGTCTTAATTATTCAAAATTGAACAGTGAAGGCTTCATGTTAAAATATTCAGTTACCTTTGAGTTTATAAGTATGTACTACCCTTTTTGTATAAGAGAGACATGCAGTCACGGACCTTTTCTATGGGGTGCCGTTTTACTATTTATTCACTATATATAGATATCCATAATTGAATTAAATATATCTATAATTCGAATATATCTTATATTATTTATAGATATCATTAATTATTTATAGATATCTTATATTCTAATTATGGATATATTTAATTCATTTAAAAATATCTCTGAATCGATTTATAGATATTTTCTACTCGAATTATGGATATTCATAATTCATATTAAGATATCATTATTTGACGAGCATTTATAGATATCTTATATTAGATTTAAAGATATCTATAACTCAATTTAAGATATCAATAAATCGATTTATAGATATCTTTAAATGAATTATGGATATCCATAAATACCGTTGAATTAATGATATATATATTATTTAATGCATTCAATGTCCACCAACTGTTCTCCTGGAAATATTTACTGGCTCTAAACTGATATATATATATCTATAATTCGAAGCGATTTAAAGATATTTTATATCGAATTATAGATATTTATAAATCGATTTATAGATATCTTAAATTGAATTATTGATATATTAATATAAAGATATCTGTATCTCAATTGAATTACAGATATCCAAAATTCATTTTAAAATATCTATAAATCGATATATAGGTATCTTATTTTCGAATTATAGATATTTTTAATTCAATTATGGATATCTACAAATATAGTGTATTAAATAGTAAAACGGCGCCCCATACTTTCAGGACAATATAACGTCTGCACCATATCTTTCAATACATAACCTAGTTAACTTGTTCGTTTATCTTTAGTACATCACATTCTTGTGAAACACAAACTACTTGACATTCGTAAACCACAATAAATAGATATGCACGTCCTCTAAATTAAACACTCTTAAAACCATGTTTATTCAAATAATCTTTTGTAAATTTACCAGTGATTGAAACTCGCCACCGATACCTCCACAATATGCTCTGCTGAAATTAATGATGTTTACTGAAACGAAATTACGTGTGTACTGTTCTAGTGTAATAGGTCACATACCACTTTTGTTTTGGGGCTACTGAATGGCTGAAAAAAGTATAGGGTGTATTAGGGTTTATCTTTTTCGAAAGAGCTATTTTCTGATTAGGTAGAATTGCCTTAATCATAACTGATGTACATAAAATGTCAAAATATTATGTGTAGTTGATAAAAAACAACGACTGTATTTGTTCTTGCATCTGGGCTATTTTAATGAGAAAATTGCAGGTATAGTAAATTGTAAGAAATTCACATTTATTTGCTGCGAGCCCGACGGTCAGCACCTTCATCAAACCGAAAGTAGGTGAAAGCATTACAAAAACTCCAATTACTTTCACTTTTTTAAGTGTGTCTAGGATAGTTCTTGAAAATAAAGTAGCCTAAAAGGTTCCCTTGGGTATGTACAATGTGTTTTAGGGCCAAAAGGCTATAATGTAACCCTATGTAAAATGCAATAGTGGTATATGACCTAAACACGCACGAAACACATTTGATTATAAACACAGAGTTGCGTTTCTTTTTTCATGTATGTGATTTACAATATGGATACAATTTTACTGATAAAGATTTCATAAGAGATTATATACTTTATATTATTCAGTATCAGTTTTTATATTATTCAGTATCAGTGCGTAATCATACAGGAGACTGTTGACACTTGGACATGGGTTCACTTCACAACGTTTGTATACTATGTATACTCGCCATCCAGTGTTTTGTAGCGGTGATTCATGCAGAGGAAGTGAAAGGTATATACGTTCATTATAATAAAATGTTCATAGGTTGTGTTTGTTTTCAGTCTATGTATTAGTATTTAGTGTTTATTAAGTGGAGTTTTAACAAAATAGTAAACCAAATGTAGCGAACGTAGTAAACGAATGTTGAAGTGTCATTGTTTTTGTTAATATTCCACTCTATAAATACTAACTTACTTAGTCGTTAATGTGCTTTCAACAATTCATTCTAACTATTATGTAACACGTTGCTCCATTGGCTAAAGTCTCAAATTTGCAACCGTAAAACCCCACATTTACCGTCTGAAAAGTATGTGACGTCTCATATTAGGCCATGCCGTTTTTTATTTATGTTAAGCGTCCGCATGCGCCTAGGTTTTCACGTCATCAACCCAAAAAACAAACAGTTTGGATGTCAGAATTTTTTACGAAAACAATTCCATTTACGCTCGCCCTGTCGATGACGACAACAAATCTGCGGCGATAACGCAGTAAATATTCGTCTCTACATGTTAAATCGGTCAGGAGGTTGCATAATAACATTATGAATCATGCAAGCGTTCATTGAAGCAGACTGGAATTGTACCACGGTGCTGACTATTTTTCTATCTATCTATCTATAGATACTGCAACACCCTCTTTCGAAGATTATGTGCAGGTGCGCGTCTGTGCAGTGTGAGTAAGATAAAAGGGGTAAAAGACGTCTTAAAAACAGGTGAAGGTGAAATAAAGATAATAGGGTTAACTGTTAAAAGTCTGAGCAAGACAAAGTGATTTTTAAAAAGATAAAACCAGCGTTTATTGTTTAAGGCATGGAGTGGAAGACGGTGCAAACTGCCAATTTGAATGAATCCAAACTTGGAAGCTTTGCTATGTCTGCTGGCAGTCTGTTCCACTGTACAATGGCAAGCGGGAAAAATGAATACTTATAGTAATCAGCAGAGGTGTGAATCTGTCTATAAGCCAGGGGATGGGACTGTCGTGATATTCTCGTGGGTTGCGTGACATATGGTGGCATTTCTATGGCAACAAGTCCATGTATGATTTTGTAGAGGAGACATAATCGGGAGTCACTACGTCGGTCTCCTATGATCTCCAACCTAGGTCACTGAGCATGTATGAAACACTGGCGTAATACGAGTAGTTATTTAGCGTCCAGCGAGCTGCTCTGCGCTGTACCATCTCTAACTTGTTAATATTTGTCTTGGTATATGGACTCCATACAGGGGAGGAATATTCAAGTAAGGGGCGCACAAGGGTCTTGTATGTTACTTCCCGTATACCTTTATTTTGTGATCTTATGTTTCGATTTACAAAACCTAAAGTCCTATTTGCAATGGATGTTGTTCTTTGGATATGGTCATTCCAGGTGAGGTTGCTGCTGATGTCAATTCCAAGGTACCTGGAACTACTTACCGTTTCCAAGATCTGGCCGTGGAGGATGTACTGGGATGGTATTGGAGTTCTTGAGCGTGTTATATGTATGGTGGTACACTTACCTGGATTGAACTCCATGTCCCAATCAGTTTCCCACCGTTCCATGCGGTTAAGGTCGTTTTGTAGGACTTCAGCATCTTGGAGGTTTGTCACTGCTAAATAAAGTGCTGTATCATCAGCAAAGAGCCTCACCTTTGATTTGATGTTCTCTGGCAGGTCGTTAATGTACGCAAGGAATAAGGTCTGTTTGTTTGCCAGTTATGGCGTTTCTTGAAAGTTCCTCGACCAGCATTACCAGTTGGGTTTCACATGACCGCTTAGAGCGGAATCCATGTTGTAAATCATAGAGGATGTTATTCTGGTCTAGATGTGAAACAAGGTTTGTAGTGATTATATGCTCTAATACCTTACAAAGAATGCATGTCAAGGAAATTGGCCTGCAATTTGAGGCTAGACCTTTATCGCCTTTCTTGAATAAGGGGCATACATTTGCATCTTTCCAGTCCTTGGGTACTGTACCTGTATCAAGAGAACGCTGAAAGATTACCTTTATGATGGGGGCAATGGACTCACGGAGATGTTGAAGGACTAGTGGTTATAGCCTATCTGGTCCTGGGGCCTTGTGGGGTTTAAATCTTTAAGTAATTTCAGGATTCCATTGTCTGAAATAATAATGTCTGGCATAATGGTATACTTACTGATGTTTTTTTCTGGAATTGAGGAAGGAGATAGCCTACCTGTGTCTACTTGGTTCTGGACCGCAATTTGGGCAAGTTGTGCTAGACTAAGCGGGGATTTAGGCGTGAAGACGGACTGAGATTGCATGTTTAAAACATCTGCCTTTTCTGTATTATCTGTGTACAGCTTACCTTCTTTTTTGAGTGGCGCTATTCCCTTCGAGTCTTTTTTGGCGTTATTTAGGAGGGAGTACAACCTTTTTGTTGAGTATGTGGGAGGGTTTCCTGGCTCATTTGATTCTGTTTCAGATATTCCCACAATTTCGCTGATATACCTATCATGTGCTTGTTTCAGCTTTTGCTTGACCAGGTGCCACATGTCTATAAAGTCATGCTTGTCTCTTGCCTTTCTACTCAACTTGTACTTCTGGAAGAGGCTGTCACTTTTCCTGATGTACCTCCTAATTTCTTGGTTCATCCAAGGGAGTGATGGCTTACTACTTACTGTTCTGTTTGGGACATATGTGTCTATTCCTTTTTGTAGTGCTGTCTTGAAGTCTAGCCATAGTCTGTTTATGGATTTAGATTCATGGTCTACCATAAAGTATTTCTGAAACCATCATGTGGTCTGATAGGCCATTCCAGTCAGCTTTTTTGTAGATCTGCATCACTCTCGGTCTTTGGTAACTTACTTGGGGTTTAATGTTTACTTCTGCATAAACAATGTCATGGTCCGAGATTCCTAGTAGTATCTCAACTTTACTTACAATGGTAGGGTTGTTTGTTATGAATAAGTCCAGGGTATTTTCCAGTCTTGTGGGTTCGCTCACCATTTGAGAGAGGTTATAATCATCAAGTAGGTCTGTAAAATCATCATATAAGTTTATGTACTTACAGTCATGCTGTATGGTTGGTATGCTGTCGTCCCAGGTGAACTTTGGGTAGTTAAAATCGCCCAGTATCCATATATGACCGTCTGATCGATTTACCTGTTCTATTGATTTTTTAAGTTCCTCGTGGCTTACATCATCTGACTCATTGGGTCGGTAGTATGCTGCAACATGCAATGGTTTTGATCCCACCATTTCTAGTTTGACCCAGAGTATTTCGCAATTTGTTTCTAGTTGTTGCTCTCTATGGGCGATATACCTGTTACTTACTAGGATGAAGACACCCCCTCCTCGCGAGCCTCTGACTCTTCTGAAAACCTCAAATTCCAACTCATCCGGGATAATTTCTGAGTTGTGTATGTCTGAGTTGAGCCAAGTTTCTGTACCTATAACTATGTCGGGCTTGACTTGGTCAAGTATGGCATGTAGTTCGTCTTTTTTATTGTTATTGTTTATTGATCTTAAATTTATATTTAATACTTTAAGAACAGCGTGTTTGAGTTTAGCTTTGCGTGTTTGGTAGGGACTGCTAGCAACATTTAACTTATCAGGTGACTGAATATTTGTGGAGAGTGGGGAGAAACTATTTGAAGATTCAAACGACGACAACGGGCCATCTGTCACGGAAATTGTGTGATTAGGCGAACCACAGGTCAGGCAGTCCCACGAGAAGTTTGGGTTGTCACAATGGAATGTATACGTCTCGTCCCCCATGCATTTATTCGTTTTTCAACTTACACACACATTCAATTGTTTTTTATTTAAAGCAAACAAGAGGTAAATGAGGTGCCGTACTTTTGGCGAGCAAAATAATTGCTGTTCGCCTTGAAGAGAACGACAAATAGTATGTTATACAAACTGATTCGCAACAAACGTTCTCTTCACTGTTTGAAAATATCATAGATGCAAATGAAAAATCCACGCCTGGGGCTAGGTTTAAACATCCCATTGATTTGAAATCTACAACTTGTTAAAAATGCCGAATTATCACAAGTTGTTACAGTATTGAAGTGGGGTGGGGCTTGCTAGTGAAGGTGTTTTAACTCGAGCCGAGTTTCTTTCGAATTGAAACCAACACAAGATGTTTCTAGTAACAAAAATGCATTCAGAGAACTTTTCTATTTGAGTTTCCAAAATGCTTGTTTCTAGTCAAGTTTGTTATTGTTTTAACTATCCTTTATTAAACTTAGTTTTATGAGAAGGTTGTGTTTATACTCATATTGAACTCACAGCCTTAGCATGTTAGGTTTGTGTGATTTGTTTAAATGAATTAAGCTATACATCCAAAAGATTTGATCATCTCATTCATCCAATGATTTGATCTCACTTGCCAGAATCTTATGTTTATGCATTATGAAAACCATACAAGTATTATACTCAAAAGCAGTAAATAATACTTGAACATTCCGAGTACTAGACTTTAATACATATATGTGTATTATTTTTGACAGTCATTCGATGTCTATATGAGTTTCAAAAATGCTTGTTTTCTAGTGAATTATGTTATTGTTTTAACTATCCTTTATTAAACTTAAGTTTTATGAGACATCTTCATAGTTTAAATAAAGATTTTAAATGTTTTACATCGTGTTTTGTGACCATTTTTGCTGTATTAATGTTTTGTTTTTTCGAAAAGAATTTGTGTGTGTTTTTGAATAGGTAGCTAGGTTTCGCGAAATAGAGTTGACGCCAAACAAAAAAATAAAACGGCTTGGCCTAATGCTGATATAAACGACGTCATGGATGACGTCAACAAAAAAATGCTGGCATTCGAGATTTTGGGTTTTCATAGAAAAACAAGTGTGTATGTATGATTTTATATTATATTCGTAGCATTTGAATGGAAAAGCATTAGAATCGAGATAATCAATGCTAAGATTTTACCGCGTCGCCGTAAACCGAAATTTCAGATGGTAAAACCACTCGCGTACCGTCTCAGATTGAAAATCTTAGCATGGTTATCTCTTAAATTAACGGTGGTATTGGTATGTAAATGAACATTCTCCCGAGCACAATGTACCGTTGAATTATGACGTATGCGCAATGTGATCGCACTTAATAAAATAGAGACATAATGAGGCTGAAAGCCCCCCCCCCCCCCCTTTTTGGTACGCAGTATTCAGGGCGTTTCTGCTCAACCCGGGGCTGGAGGGCGTGAGCGGTAGCTAGCATATTTCACTACCGCTCATGAACAGTCTCAATCAAACCGAGACTGCAATGTGTCATGCTCGGCCGTTTCCAAAGGTCCATTACCATACTCTTTTTTTTAGGCGGTATTCAGTACGCACGAGCCTGGTACGCAGTACTCGCAGAACACACTATTTAGTATTTAGTACTCACAATGTATTTTTAAAACCAAATATTTATCATTTAAATGTAAAAAAATAAAATGTAAATAAAGGTCTAATTTTGATAAACGGGCCTTCATTCATTTAGCAGATTCCGGCTCTTAGGTGTTTTAGGTCCCGCATTATAGAGTGCGCTTTCGACAGTTGAACACAATTAAGTCCCTTTTTGGTGGCTACTAGAAGTCGGGACGATGTTATATAGGGTGTGTGTGTGTCCAATAACTCTTATTGATACTTTTTCTTATAAATGGTTTATTTCAACGCAGAATGAATAAATCTATGCGTACACACAAAAAGATAATCAAATTTTGTTTAAAAAAAACAAACTGTAATTTAGCAATAACTTTAGGGGTAGGCAGAGGGTTAGAATCCCCCAAAATTCATGTTAAATTTTATAATTTTTTGTTAATGCTCATTAAAGGTCATGACCCCTGCATTTTTTCATGTGCCATCTCGCTCATATCACTAGAGCAGTGGCAGAAAAACAATAAACGTGGCTCCAGCGTAAATGGAGTGTCTACACTAGAATTTACATAGCAACTCTGCAGTTCTGCAGGTGAGAAGGTTCTAGGCACATTCTCCATATTTTATCTCGATGTTCATGGAGGATGAGTCTGGCATGTTCATTCCTGTTAGGCGCCATATAACCTTTCATGTGTTGGTGCGCCTTAAAACCCAATTCAATTCAATACAATAACTTTCCGGGACCTGTTTTCAAAAGTGATTATCATAATTATATGGACCAGTCTTACTCATAATATTATTTTTCATATTAAACTATCGTTTTCCTATAATTAAAATTAGTATATATTAATGTAAAATGGTCTAGCGGACATAAATATATATTATTTTTTTTATGTTATTATGTTAAAAAATGACTTTGTAATTAATGATTTACTTTGTAGGACCGCCTAAAAATAGACAAGAGTTTTGTCTAAATGACTTGCACCAGTCTAACTCATAATCAGCCTTACTCATAATATTATTTTTCATAAACGATCGTGTTCCTATAATTAAATTAGTATATATTAATGTAGAAAGATCTAACGGACGAAAATATGTATTTTTATGTAATTGTGTTAAAAATGACTTTGTAATTAATGATTTTCTTTCCGGAACCGCCTAAAAATAGTCAAGGATTTTCGCTAAATGACTATGAGCGTTCATATTCTTCTATTTAATTCTCAAAAACGAACACACGTTGTTGTTTTTTACTAAAATTGATTTATATCAGCGCAGAAGTTAGGGTTATTTGTTATTTAACATTTTCTTTCCGGGACCCGATTCTTTATTTAATTGGGTCACACATGTTTGCCGTAGGTATTTTGTTAAAACCATCATATCATAATATGATAATATACAAGCATTATTTATTTTTTGTGGGTAGGTATACTAATAAACATAAAGAATCATTTATGTAATAAACAAGAAATGTGTCCATGGGACACGGATGCCCCCACTTTAAACCATCTGCCTTACTGCGACCTTGACCTTTGAGGCACTGACATGATTCTTGCACAAGACACACCTTCTCATTGTGATGAACATTTGTGTGAAGTTTGACGCAACTCCCTTCAGTAGTTTCCGAGTAATGGCTGCGACATGATTTCTTTTGACCTCCAACTGTGACCTTGACCGTTGAGACACTGACATGATTCTTGCACGCGACACACCTTCTCACTGTGACGAACATGCGTGCGAAGTTTGACACATCTCACTTCAGTAGTTTCCAAGTAATGGCTGAGACATGAATCTTTTACGATTTGTTGACGTTTGACCTTCAACTGTGATCTTGACATTTGAGGCACTATCATGATTTTTGTACGCGACACACCCTCTCATTGTAATGACCATTTGGGTGACGTTTGACGCAACTCACTTCAGTAGTTTCCAAGTAATGGCCGAGACATGACTTTTTTCACGATTTATTTACATGTGACCTCCAAATGTGACCTTGACCTTTGAGACACGAACATGATTCTTGCGCGCGACACACCTTCTCAATGTGATGGACAGTTGTGTGAAGTTTGACGCAACTCCCTTCAGTACTTTCCAAGTAATAGCTGAGACACTATTTCCGACGGACGGACGGACAGTGCAATTACTAGAACAATATTAAATGACTTTGTAATTAATCATTAACGTTCCGGGATTGCATGAACATGTGCTTTAACATATACGTGTTTTATAGTCTTTATAACACGATTAGTCATTTAGCAGTCAATAATTATCTTATCTTTATTTTTATTTTTTCTTAATATTTTTTATTTTAATATGTAAGTAACATATCGAGGGTATAACACCGTACTGTGCTATAACTACACATTTGTATAGAAAATATAATATAATAGAAGAAAGAAGACAAAAAGTAACAAATATACAGTTTCATAATGTTTAATTCGGCATTTTATTAGTAATTTTGATACAAGCTTGTTGGATCCTTTTTTTTTTTTTTTTAGATATTTAACCTTGTATAGGTATGATAGCAGAAAATGATGATGATGTTGTGTAAAAAGACTAGAATAAAATGCACCTATTAACATTTTCTAAAAGAACGATGTCATGTGTGCTAAATAGTATTCATGTCATTTGTGCTAAATAGTATTCAGTACTCGGTCTCTAAAATAAGGAGTATTTAGTTCTCAGACCTCAAATTAAGGAGTGTTCAGTACTCAGGGGTGGGGTTGGGGGGGTGGGGGTTACATCCTCCGAAATCTATAATGAAATAAGTTTATACAAAATTTGAATATCTAGTCTGACTGAATTGAAAGGTAGCTTAAACACTAATTGCAGGCAAGTACACTATAACAAAACAATTCAACAGCCCATGTTAATGCATAGTGTTTATTAATATCTAGGATACATTCAATATGTTTATGTTTTCAGATCCGAAGGTGCTGATTCTGGGGGCAGGTATGTCGGGTATAAGCTGCTGCAAAAACACTCCATGACAGTGGTTTCGATAACTTCCTTTACTTGAGGGTTCACCACGCATTGGAGGACGAATGAAAGAAACAACACTGGAATTACACTGTAGAAGTTGTGGCGATTTGGATCTACGGTAAAGGTTTCAAATCCGATCTATGCTCTGGGCCGTGCAGCATAATTTGTCTTTTGTCGATAGGTCATGGACAGTGGACTGTTAGGAATAAATCAGGGATAGATGTTACTAAAGTGCTATGATGTTTATGATAGCCTTGAAGGAATAATGGACGTGCTGATCACAATGCCAAGGAAGCTCTGGAACATTAACGGACAGAATTTCACAGTTGTATCTGCTCTCCGAAATCTAAACTGGTTTCCCACAAACTCAATCGACGATGTTGTTGAGACGTATGTTATTGATTTTGAAAAAGGTGTGTCACCCTCTGCATTGTCGGGTAAGCATCTTCATATTAACGAACCTTTCGAAACGTTTGAAGACGACGAATCATAATCGTTACCGACAAAAGGGATCTCCTCACTAGCCAAGAAGATGTTAAATGAATTTTTAAACACAGAATGACACTCGGTTACTGTTAAATAAATACGTTACGAACATAGACTATTCTGACGACCTTGTCAAGGTTACTACGAAAGACGGTCTTTATATGAAGCAGATTATGCTATAGTTACATTTAGCAAGGGTTTTGCAACAAAGAGAGATATATTTTCACCAGCCCTTCCGCAGTGGAAATGATGGCTATAGACCGATTGGAATATGCCCGTTTTTGCATATTCATCTGCAGTTTCCATACACTTTCGGGATAGCACAATGAATATTTTATATGCGTCTGATCAGAGAGGAAAACACAGTTCTTGGCTGAATATGAATGTTATTTATCCCGGTTCCAAAATATCATGTTGTCAGTATTTTCGGAAGAGGCAGTACGCATCGAGAGACTGGAAGACAAGGACATCATAAACGAACTCACAGACGCACTTCAGGCAATGTATCCAACCACAGTCGTTCCTTATGCAACTGATTCAAGATATCAAGATGGCTGTCGGATCCCCTATTCAGAGGTGCCTTTAGCTATTGGCCACCACGTTTACATTCGAAAACATGGATGAGTTGGTGCACCAGTTGGGCGCTTTGCATTTTGCTGTGAACATATCAATAAGATACACTACGGATTCGTTCATTCTGCCTACATGTCAGATTGAAAACTGCATCGGAACTTATAAAGTGTTGTAGATGACCACGAGTTATGTTCATACATTCGAACTATGACGTGACATTTAACTATAAGATCCGGCTAGTTCGAATGACGGAAGTTGTTTGAAAAGTGATAGCGCTAGCATTGGTTTGCTTTCGACAGACATCGTCTATATGTCGATTTCGACAGGCATCGTCTATATGTCGATTTTAGCTAAATAACTTGCCCCTATATAACAATCACCATATTTGTATTTGACTGTCTCATCAACAGGATCAATAGCCAACGTGATATCGTGTAATATGCCGTGCTGGGTGAACGACAAAGAATACCGTGTATCCGATCTGGCGACACGACGAGATTGTATGTTCTTGAATGTTTATTATTTGTAATATTTCTGTAACAACACTAACTCAACGTCAGTGTTCTTATATGTGTTTTAGATGTGAAAAAGCAGCAAAGTAATTTTAAAAGTGTGCGTTTTGCCTTTAACATACATGTAGCAATGTATGAGACAAGTGGTTAATTCTATGTAATGTTATGCGCGCGTGCTTCCATGATGTTATAGTTTGTTGGTATATGTTACAGTATCACACTAAGATAACGGCACTGTTGATATTATTTCGAGTCATACAGGGCAGTCAAAACGTTTGAACACAAAATCCTGAGATTTTTTCAAATTTAAAATTTAAGCATGCGAAGTATAGGCTCAAATGGAATTTAATCTTCCGACTTGGTTTGCGAATTATTTTTTAAGCGCACATATCTATTTCATTTATTTGAAATTAATACTTATATATTGCTGGATTTTCGTAGAAAACATTAGATTAACGTACTTCAACATGCATAGAATATTTTGAAAATATTTGGTTTAATTTTATCACAACTATTATTTTAGAAAGGCATATAATATGCTATGTAGACTGCATACTAAAAGATTTACTTTCATCACTGACATCAATATTAAATGTGGCATATTCATATTTGTTTCAACTTCAAATTAAGTATGGATAATGCAAGCACCGTAATTTTAATATAGAAATACATATTTCCGCTTGAAAGAATCACGCGAAAAAATGAGGTCATAATGTAGAAAGATTTTGTTTGTTTGCTAAAACAGGTCAAGGTTACAGCCGTTTTGATTGTAGTGCTATCAGGGTGAATGTATAGATTCGAAAATGGATTGGTAATTGTTCAACTTACAGTAATCGATTAAAACCTATAATTACATGTATTATAGATACAAAACCATATATAGCAGATAGGGTCATCTTCCTTATGTATAATGCCCCTTTTTGAGCAAAAAGAGGTATTACTTTTGATATATCTATCTCTGATATAAGATATACATCTAGTAGTATATTTAACATGTTGGAATAAAGAGAAGACTTGACCTACTAAAATTAATTGTATTACATTTTATTAATGATATGCAACGGTTTACCATGAACAAAAAAAGATACTCGATTAATAAATCGAGGTGCTAATTGAAATATTTGATAACTACTAGTAAGATGTATTTCCTTTAAAAGAGTATGATAATAGGACCTTGATCGAGTTGATGGAGATCTGTTCATGAGCGGTAGTTGAAATATGCTAGCTACGGCTCCGCCCTGTAGCCCGGGTTGAGCAGAGAATCAAGATTTATAAATCACAGTACAGAATTTAACCATCCGATGCTGGCATAATGGTTGGTGTATATAGCAATATTGTATCTTTATTTCATCCTATATCCACGCTGGTCCTAGGTCAGGATCTAGATAAAATTGCATGCCGACAAGAGCGAAATAAACTAAAGGAATGTAGTTGGATAGCTGTTATGAAGCCTGCCTATCACAGTAACAGCCAATTACTAATTAAAAGCGACAACATATCCAAGAGTGGGTTAAACAATACCCAGACGCTTTATCGGCCGGAGAAGTGGAACACCGAATCGAAAATTAAGTAAGAAACAAAGAAACTTGCATAATGTACCACCGATCACTAATATAAGTTCTGCGGTCTCAGCGATCTCCAAGATGAATGAATAATACAGTACTGATTGCAAGCGAGGGCGAGACGTATTTACTGCCGCCAAACTGACAAACAACGCACACTGTCTATAAATAAGAGTATGAATGACCTTGAAACGGCGAGACACTACACATACGAACTTTCATTCGGTTTGATTGAGTCTTTGATTGAGTTCATGAGCGGTAGTGAAATAAGTCAAGCTACCGCTCACGTTTCTTCTAACAGCAGACGAATATTCAGGGAATATCGCCCTAGCGTGGGTTCATTACTGTATCGCTTTGTTTTAGTATCAGCACAAAAGCCCAATAGCCATAATGTACTTAGTGCAGAAAGATAATAGTGAACGTA